>JBBPRG010000313.1:0-14618 GCA_038092895.1 Chalciporus pseudorubinellus | reverse complement strand
TGTGCTTTGTTCTATTTATCATTTGTGCCCATTGAAAACGGAGTCAATTGTAACCATAGCTTGGACGCCGCGGACTGTGGCATGCCATCGCGATATTTGCGGGGGGGTGTGAGAGGGGGATGATGTACGGGGATCCCGAACCATGGTTGTGTGGATCTTTGTGCGAGACGCCAAACTGTGGCGTAAAGAACTGATTGGCAGGTTGTAAAGGGCCCCGAGAAGAATGGGAAAGTCGTGATGCACGGATAGTGTCTTCAGCAGCGAACGACGCTAACTCTGCACGGGATGATATAGCATATGAAAGAGGGTTTGGTGACAAGTGTAGTTGAGATTGGTGTGGATGGTGGGGTGGATATGCTGAGGAATGGGCAGGCGTACGGTTATCGTACGTATCTGGCGCATTTGGGAACTCGCCTATGTCCGTACAGGTGAGTTTTGGTGTAGGCTCCTCGAGGGCCTGTCACGGTTGAGGCATGTTGAGTTTGGGGCAACACGATACGGAAGTCATAGACATACCCAAGGATTGGTAACGAGCGGTACGGGGTAGCGAGACCACGAAAGACCGTCGAGATCACTGAATTCAGTCTTTACAGACTCGAAGGAAAGAAAGAGCGCCCGATCAAGGTCCTAGCCGTGGTGCGTGAGGCAGAATTGAGATAGATGTGGCATTGGGACATACCTCTGGCATGACGAGGGCTTCCTGTTCCCACTGGAGCTGCTCCAACTCGAGCTGTTTGAGTCGTTCCATACGGAGTCTGCTTCGGTCGGTGGTGACTTGGGCTTGCATGGCGACTTGGGAATCTGACGGTCAATAAAGAAATAATCTGAAAGGTGTGAATCGGCAGTGGAGAACCGGTAAACCAGCCGGGGAGTTATAAGAATTTATGTGAGATTTATGTTCAGTTCGATGTACGGTTATGTTTGAAAAAAAATGTGGCGGAGGGACGTTTATGTCGTTGAGTGGTCGTACCTTAGTATGTCGCACAGCAAGTAGGACAGAACAGGCGGAGTTTCTCAATTGCGATCTGGACGAACTGCACACATCCACAAGGGGGCTGATCATTACGAGACACATATTCTCAACACCGTCTGGAACAGCGACAACGCGTCGACAACGCTCGTCCTCGTCGTCCCCGACAGCGAGCACGGTCATCGTCTTTCAGACTCTTTGTCAGTCTTTGATTCGTTATACGCGTCACGTTACGCGTGACATCACGTGTGACGGTACGCGTTTAAACTCCGCTTAAAAACAGCATCAACGCGTCTGGTCTGACGCGTTTCTTCCCAATCCACGAACTCAACCTCCAACAATGCTCGAGGCAAAGCTACAGGAAGCAGCCCTCTTGAAGCGGTTGCTCGACTGTGAGTACCAGTCTACCACACCGTCGAGCTGCTATCTCACCTTTGTTCAGCCGTAAAGGAACTCGTGACAGATGCCAACTTTGCATGTAACGAGGAAGGAATCGTATGTTTATTCATCGGAACAGCGCGTTGGATCACTAACCACTTCACGAAGAACCTCCAAGCAATGGATAACTCCCACGTTGCACTTGTCGCAGTCAAACTTGAGTCAACGGGTTTCTCAAAATACCGATGCGACCGCCCAATGCCTCTCGGCGTCAACCTCAATTCTCTCACTAAAGTCATGAAGTGCGCCAAGGACGATGATGTCTGTACCCTTAAAGCATCAGACGACGGTGATGTACTCAGTCTCATGTACGAAGCAAAGAGTATATGTCACCTTTCATGTCTTGATAGCCGTGTTCTGACGCGTCCCGACTTTGGTAGATTCGGACAGAATCGCAGAATATGACATGAAACTCATGGACATCGATTCGGAAGACCTCAGTATCCCCGACACTGAATACGACGCACGAGTAACCATGCCCTCTGCAGAATTCACCCGCATAGTCCGCGATCTCTCGCTCCTTGGCGAGTCCGTCCGCATCGAGGTATCAAAGGAAGGCGTGAGATTTGCAAGCGAAGGCGAGGCCGCCAACGGCAGCGTATTGTTGAAACAAACCGAGGCGGCGAGGAAAAAGTATGAAAACTATGGCAAGGATGACGATGAGGTCAAGGATGAGCCAGCAGAGGAGGAAGACGACGACGACGACGACGACGAGGAAGGGTCTAGCAAAAAGAAAATCAAGAAGGAAAAGACAAAGAAGGAAAAGGTGAAGAAGGAGGAAAAAGAAGACGGCGATGTCGACATGGATGCAGATGACGAAGATGGTGAATTCAAAGCTAAGTCGGACGACGAGGGCGAGGAGGAACAGGCAGATGAGGAAGAAGAGGAAGAAGAAGAAGACACTAAAAGCAAGAAGCGGAAGCGTGGCTCCGCGAAAGTGAGTTTCGTTCATTGTGCATTTCATACCTTTTAATCCCCTGTTCGTCGTAGACTGCCAAGCCGACCAAGAAGGCCAAGAAAGCTGAAGAGGTTCCTGCAGATGGCGGCGTGTATATTGAGATGAACCAACATGTCTCCCTAACGTTCAGTTTAAAATATCTCGTCAACTTCTCCAAGAGTTCAACGTTGTCGAGCACGGTACAGCTCATGATGAGCAATGAGGTGCCTCTTCTCGTCAGTACCCTCGTATCCCCCTCAGCGATATGGAACGTAATCTGACTCTCGTACCTCCAGGTCTCATATAAATTCGGACAAGGAATCATAAAATACTACCTAGCACCCAAGATCGGCGAGGAGTGAGCTGACGGGTGTACACATGACATATCATCTCTGCCGCTCTACTTCCCTCATCATCTGTTGACCGCACGCAATCTCTCGTTTCTTGTATTTACCATACCTGCAATGTTCAATGTCATCATGGTTTCTAGAAAACGTGTTTGTATTTGCATTGAAAGAGAAAGCAACATTGAATATATAACAGCCGAAGATGCCCAGACGCCATAACTGGATATATGCACAAGGATAGGGAAGATAGCAAGTCCACGAAACACTGGCATCCACGCACACCATAGATCACTCCAATCCGTCCGCATCCAAATCAAGGTCCACGTCCGTATCCTCGTCTCCCACTTGAATCATCTCCTCAACCTCGAGGGCATACTTCTCTTCCCCTGTAGCGTCCCCCATCACCTCCTCCTTCGAACAAGCACTCCCTTCTTTCAACCCAAACCACACCGGAATCAACCCCCACACTTCCTCCCTCGCACGTCCCACCTCATCCTTCCACTCCCGTCGACACATCCCACACATCCTCAACCCACGGGTGTGTGTGCCATCCGAAAAATCCTTCCGCTCGAGCATCTCCGCAGCCTGTACGAGCGTAAACAACGGGTCCGCATCCCTCCCATACGCGATCCCCCCCACACTCCTCAACACATTGAGATGTATGAAATAAAAGGATTCGGTGCAATGTGGGGAAGGGGTTGTTGCCACCGCGGTCGCCATCCCCGATGGCAATTTCTTCCATGACGACGTGGTGGTCGATCGAGTGGCGTGTTGACAAGACGCGGATGGACGGTGTTCGAGGGCGCGTGCGAGGAACGTCGACATGTATAGCTGGGCGAGTTCACGTCCTCGAAGCGTCCTCAAGAGACTGTCGTGCGAGAGATGAATCATGGGTTCATTTTTCGGTCCTTCACCCAGACGTAACGAGCATAGATCTGGTGCCGCGAATACCGGCACCGGTGCACGCGCGCCTGAGACGATTTTGCTTGGACCGTACCGCGAGAGATCGTAGAACGCGCTGGGGAGGACTTCGGGTAATCCGAGTTCGAGTGCGAGGTTGATGGCGAGGATAGGATGGGTGTAGGTGTTGCGGGGTGAGTAACGACCGTAAGCATCGGCGGCAGCTGCTTCACGTTTATCCCAGTCGGCGAGGGTGATAGGCCAATCGTGAGCGAGACGGGCGATGCATTGGGTTCGGAGGTGTTCGATGAAGTATTTAGTGGAGAGACGGAGGACGCTGGAGAGGGAGGAGAAGTTACGGGCGCGGTGTTTTGGAAAGTAACTGTGAAGGAGGCATTTGTCAGTATGCGGTACTTGAGAGAAGGGGATGGGAGACGTACAATCCGTCGTAAAGTGCCACCAAGAGGTGATACACGTCTGATGGGCAGTCGTATATCTCCACCGTCGGACATTCGGAGACTTCTTTACTCCCATCCTCGGGCGCTTTCTCCGTGACACACAACCCCCTCTCCATCGTCCCCACCCCGTGCGGTCGTCCAACGAGAAACAAATCCTTGAACACCTCTGAATGTCTCTCCAACTGCCCACGATGCACTTTAAACGCAGCAGACCCGGCGACGAGGACGACGTTGCCGTCTTCGAACCAGATATCAGAGCGAATGAGTCTTTCAGTAACAGAACCAGCACCAGCACCGCTGGCAGTGGAAGTAGGCGTAGGTGTGATAGATGACGGGAAAATAGGACCAGTACTGCATGTGAGAGGGTCGGGATGGATTCGCATTGCTTAGGGACGACGCCGGCGGAGCGATCGGGGGGAGAGAGGAAGAGGTCGAGAAGAAAGGCTGACTGAGTATAGATGGAGGAGTGGAGGCTGACCTGAGAGGTGGGTGTCAGCCGATCGGGGGGTACGACTCACCGGTGTGATTTAGTCTGGTAGTCCAGACTGAAATCAAATGAGTGAACGGGGTTGACTCCCCAGCGTTGTCGCAGTAGTTCAGACGAAATCCAACATCCAACTATGCGTCGAACTACTAGACACGAACAAACGTTCCTCGACGTTGTTTCAATCGTACTAGTACTAGTAAAATTCAACAGCTTCTCTGGGATGACAACAAAGTATGAATCTGCCTCGTGATGACCTTAAAACAGTGAGCATAGCGGGAAGAGGTGATGTTGGTCTGACCGATCATTTCACCAACTTGTCGTCCACTGTCATGCGGACTCATTGCTTCAACGAGTCCGAGGCTCCGATGCAAGGACAATCAACTATCGGTTGGTAGAGCGCGTCACATCAGGCAGACTCGACAATTTCCCGGCTGATAATCGAGTTCGTTTCCAGTGAATCGGAGTCGCCTGTTCGTAACGTGTGGTAATTATACAGTGTCGTGCAGCCTCGGTCCTCGAACAATCCATGATGCATGATGCATGAGCCAATGCGGCACCCAGTGTAGCGTGAGTGCGTCGGCGACAGAGTCGTGGTAATTCGGAAAAGACATCATGATTGAACACTCTCAGTAGCGTGAACACCCACCACCACTCCCAAAGGTTCCATGTCCCTTCCATACAATTGACGGTCGGGTCCTGTGAACGTGATATATGCAAATGTCAATCCATGCAATTCCAGAATCCACAAGAGTATTGAACCACGAACAATCTAGCTTTCCAATGTGAACTTGAAGTGAGAAACTCGTCAGCGAGCATCTCTTGACCGTTGATTCGGAGTAGTCTCCCGTAAGCAGACCCAACTAGAGTCGGGATGAAGACAGTCCGCGTTCACCCTAGATTCGGAGGGTGTTTGGGCCAACCCAACGCCATTTTATTTCGCGTATAACCTTGAATTGATCATCCGTATTCATGGGGTCAGGTTTAGGTTTAGGTTTGGCTTTCTGGAATGAGGTGGTACTTGTTGGGAAGATTCCAGGTTGGGGCGTTCTGTAAAGGCAGTGTTGCGCATGGACTCGAACGACAGAGTGAACACCATGGCTGCTCACGTTTTAGGATGAGTAACACACTGGCATCCCATATTCCTTACGACGTGCTAAATATCAATCGACCGTGCCTGCATCATTGATATATTATTGACGCGAGTAAATATGTGCTAACAGAATCATGTATACACTGGAGACTCTAAAAAGTACAATCATGATCTAATTCTAGTGACATGCAGCGGTCAGTGAGAAGTTCCAGGAGCTGTACAAATGGACTCAACAGTAACTTTCTCATGGCCCGCCGCCAGATGCAGCGGCATTTCGAGCAGCTCGTTCCTTGTCTATGCGCAGTTTTTCCACATAGACAAAGGTGAGGATAATCAGGTCTAGCATGTGTGCGACGTCGGGATTGACATCTAGGAAAGGTTTCCTTTTGGCACCGATGATTCCAAGTGTGCCTCTGTGGTATCTGGCCACCTCTGTTCGTGATTCGTCGTCCCGCGACATCTGTGACGCAAGTTCAGCTTAGAAAACACGGATTAAAGGGCTCACTTGCCACCACGGTATCAAATAGCATATCCCACCTGTACGGACAACCGTCCGGACCCTTAAACGTACGCTTTCTGAAGGGAATAGATCACTATAAGCATTTCGGCAATCATGGTGAAAACAAGAGCACCGACCGTCCGGTTATCCCATGCCGAGGAAGGAATTCGTTGGATAGCAGCTCTTGACCATGAATGCGAAAAATGGACGATCCAAAGAAATGCCACTCGATCTCGCCCATGATCTCGAATCGGTCACGCATATCCATCGGATCAGAGTTGGGCTTGATTTTCTGGATCGTCGTCATCCCCATTCCAAGTTTGAGTGGGTGCGACGTTTTGTATAATACCTGACCGCTCTCGTTGGTGATGGTGGTGTTGCGCACGGACTCCGAGGATAGAGTGAGTTGCATAGTGGTGGGTGAAGTGACTTACAGGTTCAGAGCACACTTCGCTCTGGCTTTTATCGCATGGCGGATCGTTACGTTGACCACGAGGCGCAATGCTGCGACTGCGGAACCTGTGAGACTGTGCGACGCTGTGCGTGAATTCTCTTGCTGTGGCTGCTAGCGCTGTATGAAGAGCCATCTGAGGTGCATGGAAAGTTCCATGGAAGTGCCTTGAAGAAGGATCTTTACATCAAAGACACAATCTCAAGGCACATTTGGAAGATCTCATCAACCCAACTAACACTAGTACTGTTGCTGTACTGGTTCTGTCCTGTTCCGGGAAAAAGTCAAAGACGACGACAATGAAAAAAGGGTAAAACTGCTACTAGTAGTAGTAGCATGCATAGCAGCGTGGGAAGCATTGCTTGCTTTCGGCCTCGGCTTCTCCACTAAGTTTTGGTCTGGCAATGGACGTTCGGGCCCACCTTTCAACTTCAAGAACCACTGCAATGCACTTCGAGAACTTTGGAGTCGTTTTCTCGACCATGAGCTGATCGTTGGAATCAGAGGCTCAGCGCTTCTATGAGGTTGCGCTGTTTTGCGTTCGCGAGCTCCAATTTGCCAGTGGAGGAGGTCCCAACTTGTCCCACCATAATACTTGTTCATGGCATGGGAGAGGTAAGGTCCTAGTTGTGCTCGTTTCATAGACACAATAACCACCTTGTGAGTATCATAGACATCCACCTGTGCACAAGGTTATTCATTGAAGCTTGTTTGGGAGAGACTTGGCAAATTGCACCACACCTTCTCCTGTGGGGTTCAATGGTTGGCAATGGTCATATGTTCTTCTTGATGGTCTTATCCTCTCATGTCCTTCAAAGCTTTGTGAAAACTGAGTTTTGGCATCATCAGCATGCCTGGTGTGTCTATGTTCATTGCCCTATACTGTGGACAATGATGTTTTGTGCTGACTTCCACTGAACATATGATCCCCAGGATTGAACCTGCCCTCCAAGTTCTCTATCACACCAACAGAAATATTGTATGATGTATAGGTCTGGGATGCCAGGCTGTGCTCACATACATGGTTTACATCATTCAGATCAAAGATCTACATTATCAGTCAGGTGGCCCCTTTTCTGAGCATGGCCTTTCTGCATGGCTGTTCTGATGGCAACATTTCTTTTGAGTGATTTGCATGCTTTCCATCAAGATGAATTCTAGCAGATATATTGGTATGTCCAATGAACCAATCCTCCAACTCACTGAGCACTGTGTTCTCCCAGGTAATATTGCATGTTTTTGGATAGGCATATACATTTCTTCATCACTCTTCACAGAAGAGAGGCTGGTTGCAATATGCTATAGTTGACTTTAATGCTGGATCTAGTTATATCTGTGATTAATGTGTATGAACAAGTAAGTGAGTGCTAATGTTCCACATATGACAATGTTAGAGACTGCTGACAAATCTACTAGTATTACCATCTCACCTGATGTTTACAGCCTGGGACAGGACAGCACTGCTCCTGGACAATGCTTCAATGGCATAATGACCAATGATAGTGTGCATATATATGATATCAACTGTTTTCTTGATTAATGGTGAGGTTGATCTTGTAGGCCTCTGGATCTTGATGAGGATCACCTATATGATCTTTGAGAGGGGTCAAAACCACATTGGTTTCAGTGATCTTGCTTAACTGTATGATCTAAGATAGTTTTCTATTTATTGAATTAGAAGAGTATTCATGCTGTAAATTAGAGCAGGACTTTAGGGGACTTTAGCCTAACTTTAGCCCCTGAATGATTCTGGATCAGTCTTCAGATCTGATAGCTCCGATCATAGCAGGATTGATGATCCTGCTTGCTTTAGAGAATCTGAGAATTCGAAACTCTGACAGCTGTCTGGCAGTCCGGCTCTGTCTGACCATCTTGTGTGCCTCTGTCCAGCTTCTTCACTTTCACCATGAAGATTGCCCATTGGAATCCTTGAGCATTGCAATTTGGCATCAAGGGCTAGTCTCAATTCTGGTCTGGACTCATGTCATGGGATTCCTGTGACTTCCTGTTTGCCTTATAAGCAGTGCAATTAGCACATGCATGTCTACATCATTTTTTTCCCCTTCAACCTGCTTGCCTGCCATTCTCATTTTCTCTTGTTTGCCTGCCATCCCCATTTTTTTGTGCAAACCTGCTCCCCATTCACCTACTCCCACCACATGCAGTATGATTCCCTTTTCTCATTGTAAGTTATCTCCATTGCCACCTGGCATGCAAATATTGACTATTTCCCTAGTGGATACCATATTTCTGATTTCCTCATGGTTTTGTCTTTGCAGTTCACATATCAGCAGTGAGTATCCCCATCACTATCCTAGTACATCCCACATATTGTATTTTCATGTCTTGCAGTCAGCAATGCTCTCACAGGGACTTTAATGGATGCTCTGCCCCCTTCGCAGCTCACAGTGTTATCTTGGGATGAAGATGTCCATGCATTTCACCTTGCGCGACCCAAACCTACCTATCAGCCTATCTGTGGAGACTGTGACAAGCCAGTAGAGTGGCGGTGCTGCAAGTCTGCTATCAATAGAAATGAGAACTGGTGGATGGCAGTGGTAAACATGCACTGTAGGCTACTTCATGCCTACTAACCATAGTACACTTTAGTGCTGGAAAGTCAATCCATTGGATGTGCAATGCAACTACTTCTCCTGGGCACCAGGAGCAAGAACTCTGCCATGTCAGAATTCACCATCTAACCAGGACTCTGTCCTTGTTCCCCAACCTTAGGCTATCTGGGTGGCTGTGGCTCTCTTGCTTTGCATCATCCTTGGATGTAAGCAGCATCCAAACTTGCATTGCAGACATTGGGCTTATCACAAGCACTATTCTGTCATGGGGGGCTGTTCCACAAAGGAACATGATATAGGAATAATATGGTGTGGGGCTGTGTAGTCCTATGGCAGCCAGCAACGAAGTAGGCAGAGAATCAGTGGGAGTACTCACTGATATGAGAGACAGAGGAGCAACTAAGGAGTGCTGAGAGGCTAGCACAAGTGTGAGAGCTCAGGTGAGGTAAGAGCTTGGATTGATAGGTCTAGGTGAGTGATCTTTTATATGTAAAGGTAAAGTACATGGTCTGTGCACTAGAAGGTCTGTGCACATATAGCACCCATGTATGATAGCTAGCCAATAGCAATAAGTGCTATTTCTAAGTGTGTAAGCATAGTTTACATGTCATGAGTGACATGGGACTCATAAGTAATAGAAGTACCCTGATTGGATGGAACCGATAGGATTATCATGGAACCTATTCAGGTGTCATTACTTTGACACTCCTCCTCAACTGACATGTCACAAATAGGAGTCAATTCCAAGCCTCTGGTAGTTCCCTATGAAATGTTTCCAGATCAGATTCTTTGTGAAGAGATCTGCAAGTTGATCATTGATAGGAATATAGTAGAATTTGATCTCATTAAACTCCATAACGGCTTCTTGAATATAGTTGTACAGGATGTCAATATGCTTGGTATGTCCTTTGTGGGCTAGATTTGATGCTATGAACATAGCATCCTGGTTGTCAATGCAGAGAGGAAAGGCAGGGATCCCAATCCCTATTTTCTTGAAGAGATTGCAAATGTGGGTGCAGTGTTGCACAGTATTCAACATTGCAACATACTCTGCATTGGTAGATGATGTGGCAACTCTAGGTTGTCATCTAGATTGCCAGGAAATGATGCCAGATGTGAGAAATATCACATAGCCTGTGGTGAAGCAATGAGTTTCCAAGTCAGCTTTCCAGTCAGTGTCGCAGTAGCCTAAGAGCCCATTGTTTCTGGAACTGCCATCATAGTGGATGCAAAAGTCCTTTGTTTCAAGGAGATGTCACACAATGTAGAGTGCTTTCTGTAGATGCTGCTCAGTGGGGTTCACAGGGAACTGTGACATCTTGATGACTGAATAGGCAAGGTCTGGTTGTGTTTCAAGCATGATGTATAACAGTGATCCAATGACTGACTGATAACGACTCCTGAGTTGTGGATCAGGGTTGGCTTTGTCTGAGGGAGCGGGGGAGTAGCAAGTAGAAAGAGGTGTGTGCACTGTTTTAGCATTATTGAGATGAAAACACTATATGACCTTTTCAGCATATGAGATTTGATCAAGTACAATGGTATGTTTCTGGCAATCCCGAGTGATGCACATGCTGAGGTATTCCTTGGCTTCTCTGATGTCCCTGGATTCCCATCATTTCATGAATATCCTCTTGTGGTCAAGGACAAGTTTCCTGTTGCTACCTAGGAATAGAGCATCATCAACATAGATAATAAGGATGATGATCTGGTTGCCGATGGGCTGGACATATACACCTGGATCTGAGTAGGTGCATTGGAAGCCTTGATCAAGTAGGCTTTTGTGCAGCACCTTGTTTCACTGTAAGGCTGCTTGCTTGAGGTCATAGATGGACCCTTGGAGGTGACAAACTTTGTTCTCCTGGCCCTTCTTGATAAAATCTTTAGATTGATCCATATAGATCTCCTCGTCAAGTTCTCCAAATAGGAATGCTGTCTTGACATTGAGCACTTCGATTTCTCAATCTTTGAGTGCTGCAAGAGCTAAGAGGAGTCATACAATTTCAAACCTTGTGACAGGTGTGAAGGTTTCTTCATAGTCTATTCTGAAGACTTGAGTGAAGCCTTTAGCAACAAAGTGTGCTTTCTTGTGGCTGTCACTTTTAATGACATAGGTCCATCTTCCTTTGATGGCCTTTTGGCCAGGTGAAAGGTCTACCAGATTCCATACTTTGCATTCTTGAAGAGAGTTCATATCTTTCTTCATAGAGTCCACCCACTCTTTGCGCTCTGACTCAGGTAGTTTAAAGATGTCTTTGTAGTGTGTTGGGACTCCTGAACTCATCTTGGTGGCAGCAAGGTGGTGGTGCATCCATTGTCCACTATACATGATTCCAAGGTCATCTTCTTCATTGGTGGGATTTGGTGATCCCATCTCAAAGTCACAATCCTCCTCCTGAAATCTAATGTTGCCTCATTGGATATCAGCTTCAATTTTTACAGCTGGTCAATCTCCATACATGTTGTCCAGATATATGTTTGGTTGGGGTATCCGAGCAGAACATTGAGGGACAGGGAGGATTGGTTGTTCTGCTAGAGAATTTTTGGGAATATTACTGCATGGGTGTCTACCCATGTCCCTAGCAGAAGGAGTAGATCAGTTGAGGCAATGGATAGGAGATCATTGTGGGGATGATAGCTGGAAACCATTGTCAGGCATAGGTGGACAATCCTCAGGTTCATCATCTTGGGGAGAATGAGGTGAGGGTGGAGGCGATGGTTGCTGGTCATTGCCATCAGGATCTGGATTGGAGGTAGACCTGGTAGGTGAAAGTTATCCAGAGGAGGGTCTAAAATCTCATCTGAAGGTTCATCCTAGGAGTGGTTGTCATTGTCTTCAGGTGGAATAGGGGTGAGTTTGTCTTTATCCTTTCCAGGACAGTGAGGAAATGTTGATTGATCGAATATGGCAGTAGAGAATATGATAACATGTCATCGAGTGGGTGACCAGAAGTGGTAGCCTTTGGTGCCTCTCTGATAATCAATAAAGGTCATTTCCTCTGACTTGGGAGCAAGCTTGTTAGCTCTAAGCTCATCAGGGATGAGGACGTATGCACAACAGCCAAATATCTTGAAGTAGGATATATCAGGCTTCTCCTTTGTGAAGATCTCAATAGGAGTCTTTCAGTCATGTCTTCACATGGGTTGATGATTGTAAATGTGGAGTGAGGTCTTGATGACATGTTGTCAGAAGATTTTGGCAAGGCATGAATGATGGCAAATAGCTTCAGCCTTCTCCACAATGGTGTGGTTGAATCGTTCAGCACAACTGTTTTGCTATGAAGTATGGGGTACAGAGGTCTGGTGTTTGATTCCTTGAGACTTGAGGAATGCTTGAAAATCAGCAGATATGTATTCTCCTCCTTGGTTCAAACGTAGAGAAACAACCTTCTTTTCAGTCTGGAGTTCAGCCCAGGCAATCATCTCTTTGAGACGTTCTGGTGCATCTGATGTTATAGTAATTAAAAACATTTTAATCTTTTGCACTTGCATGGACTCGAACCCTCAACCTGGGACTATCACATGACTAGACACCGTTTCCTGTTCTACTTATAGCCAGAATAGTCATCCCAGTGTTACATAAGCAGAGTCACGTGACCCTTACATCATCATCAGACCGGACTCCGTTCTATCTTTGCTATTGTTCTATTTCTGTTCTTATCTCCACCTGTGCCTGTTTCATCTATGAATAGCCTGATCTGTGCGCACTCTCTCTACAGTATATAAACCCTCATGTAGTAGCACACACCCCAGCCTAATTCATTTGTTCACATTGCCCACTAGCGTGTGTTCTAAGTCTAAGGTCTCCCCATCCCTCCTTCTGTCCATCGTTGAGTCTAGTCCCTGCCAGGTATTGTGCAATGTTGGCCTTTGGCCTCTATCGAAGCATAACACTTGAATTAGCCTAGTATGCCCCACCCGGACTTGTCCCCATTGCTTTCTCGTTCTTGCTGTGGTTATACGCGGTCCCTAGTGTTAAGGGGTAGTTTGGTGGTTCATACATTTGTGCACGTGCTGTACAAGGAGTCAACAACTCTGCAAACCGTTGTTTACATGGTCGTCCACCATACTAAATAAGGGTAACGTTGCTGCTCCCCATAGTGCACTAGGGGTCTTCTGATTGGTGGGAATCGCCTGGGCATTACCAATAGCCTTTGCATGTACATCCAATCCAGGTTCTCGTGATTACCTGTGAATGTCATGAATTTGCCTTTTGGCAATTTTCTTCTTTTGCACCAGCTTTTAGTGCGCAGTTTCCATTGCCCTCCATCTATATGTAAAATTTGTTCAAAGACCACTTCAGGATTGTGCCTGATCGTGTAGAGCAACTTGGGAATAACAGTTGGTGCTGCCCAAGGCCGAGCTAAATTTACGTATCCCTATCTAAACGTAACAATAGATTGTATTAGATAGGTTGTTGCTGGGAAAAAGAAGACCAGAACAATTATATGTGCAACTTTGTTTCCATTTCAGGAATACCAACAAGGAAACATTACCTCATGCGACTCCGTCGTTGCTACTACCTCTGATCTCGAAAGTACTATCTTCGACTTTTTGCCTGCTGCCAGAAACTCTTTGGAAGATAGAGGTTAGTAATGGTTTATGAGCAATTTCAATCAATTTTGAGACCCCACTCCCCAGATTCAATCCCCCATCGAATCCAACAAAGAAGACCTTCCTCCACCTCCCTCCTCTGAACATTCCATGGCAGACCCAGATCAGGCTGTCAATGCTCTCATTGCTGCCCTCACTTGCCTCACCATCTCTCGTGATGGTGATGTAGCAAAGAAGATCACTGATCCCAGCAAATAGGATGGCAACCGCACCAAATTCTGCCTGTGATTCATGTCATTAACCACATGGCAATCTGTCCAAACATGGAAGGACAACAAGGTTCTGACAGTGGCAGTTTGCTCTTGCCTAGAAGAAAAGGCGGCTGAGTTTTCCCAGATCACCTTAGAAAAATACTTGAGCAAAGAACTTGGCCCCATGTCAGAAGATGACCCAATGCCTCTTGGCATTCCGGCTTGGCCCGCTGTAGAGAACCCAAGTTCCCTACGATGCAGTTGCACCAATTTTCCACCCCAACTCATTCCATTACGTTTCCGTCTATTCCGATCCGTCTGTCTGCCATTTCCCTCTTGCCTCCATCGAGTCCTCGCAGCTTCCGTTTCAATCCGATCCCCGGATTCGTCAGTCCGTGAATCCGTACTCTTCAAAGCCGTCGCCCTTCCGTCCTGTCCACCTTCAAAAAGTCCATTGTCCCTGTCCAGTCGAGCTCGCCGGTGAGTACTTACCCTCCTTTCCCTCTGATCTCCTCTCTACCATACGTTCCTACCTACGGACTCGTATTCTGGACCATCCATACGTATTCCGGACTCTTAGTTACACGCTCCGGACTCACCCTTCTATTTTTATATCACTTCCTGTCACTGTCAAAAGTCTCGGGAATACCCAGACTATAAAAG
>JBBPRG010000312.1:0-14698 GCA_038092895.1 Chalciporus pseudorubinellus | reverse complement strand
GCCAGCACCCATGAGAACCTCATCAGCAAGGAGGCTAGTGGAGGGAGGTTTCTTTCCGAAGAGTTCAAGCTGGTCAGTGAGCATGCAAGGAAATGGGGGAGGTGTGCCAGCGTCATCGTTGTAGAATGGCACGATAGTCTTGATGATGACTGGCATGTTGAGGATGTTGACTTATGTCTTGTGATCCAATGGCCTTTAAGCATGGCGATAGTGCTGGCGAAAATGAGCCAAATCGAGGCAAATCAATGCTCAACAATAAGGTATGCTTCACTAAAGAAACATCACGTACCGACTGATCAACAATGTACCGATCAACGCCAACTTGAATCAACGAACCCACCAACAATATTTATGACAATACCATGAGAGTACAAGAAGTTGCCATGGAATTTCTGGTAGACAAAGTGATGTATAACACAAAAGGAACAATTAGGAAATGTGATTTATAAAGTATTGGGGCAACAGACAAACAACAGACAGACAACAGACAGACAGCATGTTATCCCAACTCCTCGACATCTCCAACAGCACTTCTAAATGTTATCAGAGCCTAGGCTTGTTCACACCCAACACACCCTCAATCCATGCCATATCCGTCTCAAATGATGGGTTGTTTGTCGCCTGTGGAGGTGAGTGACCCACACAAACTCAATGTAATTTCCAGCGTGATTGGCATTTAGGTACAGATGGGATCCACATCTGGAATGTGAAAACGCACAAGGAACTGTTGCGCGACCTGGATAAAGACCAAGCACAGCTTAGCGGAAACGCTATGTTATGGAACAGGACTTGGATACTTGGTCTTCCTGCGCACGAACCCTGTCGATGTAAGTATCAGCTCAATCATTATGGGTAAATCGTAAGACTAAACTGCTCAAAGAAACGCTTTCAGCAAATTTGTACACAATGACTTGGGTCTGGCTTCAAGATCACTTGCCTTGCTTGGGATGTGGCATGGTCCGAGGCCAGTGCTTGCATTGCGGTTGGAATGCGTGACAACGTGGTTTAGGTGTTGGTACTGAACGCAAACTCGCAGTTACAGTCAGTATTTGCAGGACAATTGGACAGCACAGTGCCCAAGTCAATCATGTTTGTTCAGCATGGAAGTGTGCATGTTTTTGGTCTGTACAATGGCAGCGTGTAAGTGACCTAAGCAGGATGATGGAATCATTGAATGCTTACCATTTCGCCAGCATCAAGATGAACATTCCTGATGGAGCCGTCCTCAGTGAGCACCAATATGGTTCTGTAATGTATGTACCTCCTGCTTCTCAAGCACATGATTTACGACATTTACGTACATTTCTGTAAAGGGTGTGCGGCGGTCAGCAGTAAGAAAGAGCTGGTTGTCATCGACAATGCAACCAATGGCTTTGTCTTGTATCCATTAGACAGTGATAATGCGATTCGGATGTTTTTCACAGATCCGCCGTCTGTGCCAGTGCCAAAGCAAGTTGCTTTTGGAGAAGAATCGAAAGTTGTCATTGACGGGAGTGACTGTGGGGCAGTGTACGTATTTGAGAGGAGGTCGGGTCAACTCCTCGAGAAGATCACCCATGCAGCAATGGGCTTGGTTCAGACCATAAGCATATGTTGAAAACTCAAACCTTCTTCAAGTTATCATAACTTACCTTTCCCAAGGTCCAGGATGTTGACGGTCGTTGCATTGTTGCGAGTGCATCACCCGCACAGGGCTGGAAAAAGGCCCTTGTTAGGGTTTGGGCGCATCAATATGGAGCTACCAAGGTACCTATGCATAGCAGCAACCAATCGGGGTTCAAGTGGATCTTTACCTCACTCATCGCCCCCGCAATGATCGTGGCTGCAGGAAGCTGGCTACAACAGAACACTGAAAGTCAGATTGTCAAATGTGGTCACATATTCTTAGACGTGAGTAGGACATGCTATCAGTGGTAATGCTGGCAATCTCTGCATGGTGTGGCCACCTACCAACAAGCACCATGGGAAATGGATTTAAGTGGGCTCCGCTGGTGAGCACAGGTGGCAAGTTGAAGATTGACCCACAGAGCGAGTTGGCCCTTCTAAAAGATCTGGCAGCCCAGTTCATAAAATTGGCTGAACAAGCACACCGGACTGGCCCTGCAGATGAGTCAGAGAGTGTTAGTGGTGGAGATTTTGGGTATCATGACCATGCTATTGTTCTTCTGTAATTATTATAGAATGTGAACTTAACTTCAATGTAACCCCGCAGGTGTGGTGGTACATGAACGTTCATGAACGTTTGAACATCCAAACGTTGAATGGGCGACTTTCACCAGGCGCTTTCTGCCAGCTTACTAATCACGATCAACACTTGGATCAACACGACTTGTATGCTGTCTGACCATGATAATGCTGGTCATCCCAAGATCCAAGATCCCTCCGAACAACCATTGACATTGTTCACTGCATTGCCAGGTCTATCGGGTATGTCAAGAGTCATTCCGCCTACGTGTAACTAATATCTTTCAGAATGAAAACAAATACAACAACTGAATACAACAATTATTCAGTAATGAAACTCAGGAGTCTCCAAGGAAAGTACAATGCTTTCCTCGTGGAGTTTGCTCACCAATCTCACAGCAACTCTCTATCTGAGTCGGCTTGTATAAATGTGGGTTTGCACTTGTAAGCTCAAGTTATTAACATTTCGCACAACCATTGATCTGACTGACTCTATACTATCTTGAAGCACATGCCTCCCTCTCATCCCATCCTGAGACAGTGCACATGTGGGGAATGCATCCAAAAGCATCCCAATGGCACTTTAATGGAGGCTCGTCTCCTTCCTGCTCATCAAAAACGTGTACAGGACGAACGTACAGGACCCATTGAATCTACCACCCCCTCACTGGCACCCCCTCACCTGTCACCACATTCAGACGACTTGATGAATTGCACTGTCCACTTGCTCCCTGCTGACGACTCTCCCCAGGCCTCAGAGTCAACTCATTCAGACAGTCTGGCTGGTCATCTCTTCGTGCTGACTCTTACCGATAATGGACCCAATGCAACTGACAGTGCCAACAAGCTTTGGATTTCACATGCTGATTTCCAGGCAAGTGGGCCCAGCAGCCCCCTCATCTCTTCACCTCCAATGCCAGTTTCCGTAGACAACATTGCTGCAAGTCTGAGCCACCTCCGCATCTCATGTCTGCACTCTAACTCTCCTGATACCATATCCCCTGACACCGATTCATCCGACAATCACTCTCCTGAGTCAGAGACCCTGCCGAGTGCTCACCCGACACCCACTGTTTCCGGTGGTGAGCTCTCGAAGAAGGACACCAATCACCGCTCCATGAAGGCTCTCAAATTGCTTTCCAACATTGAAGTTCGAACCCGACAGTGTTTCCATCTCTTGTTGGCTGCTACAGAGGGCAGTTACGATGCCATCAGGCATGAGCTCACTTCTCTTTGACGTGCCACCAAGGACATTCGGTGCAACACTGATTATGTCAAGTCACGCAAAGCAGAGGTGTCGAGTGCTTTGGACAAGCTCGAGTGCCAACTACTGGAATCACAAGGCTCCACAAAGCCAAAAGGTCCAGTCGAGTTCAACAGTGGTAAGCAGTTACTCCATATGGTTCCGCTGATGCATACTCACACCGCTTTAGGCGAGCAATTCCAATCTCCCATCGAGCGCATGAACACTATCGCCCAAGTGGCATTGCTGATCGGTGTTGTCTGCAGTATTGTCATGGGTGTCAGCATCCACGGGGGCAACTTCATTATCACTGCACTTTTGTTGTTGCTTTACCTAGCCTTTCAACGCCATGATGGAACTCTGGGTTCTGCTCATGAGAACATTATCAAACAAATTCCGTTGACCATCGAGGAGGCACTGGCTAGGTTTAATCTTCAATGCAAAACAATTCTGTACGCTACATGCGCATGTCACTGCACGTACGCACCCATCTATCAAGCTGAATCGACTCTTCCTGTCTACCCCGAATACTGTACCCACTACCCAAAACCTGAATCCCAGTGTCAGGAGCCACTGCTGGACATGCGACCCAACGGCGAGCGTTGCCCAAAGAAGGTGTTCATGTACCACGACTTCAATGATTACCTCGCCAATCTACTCTCGTGTCCCGACATTGAGTCGATGATGGATCAAGCTTGCGATGATCTCTTCCATTCCCATTCCTCTCCCCAACCTCACTTTGTTCATCAGCCCTTTGAAGCCTGTTTCCTTCGGGAATTTGGTGGGCCAGAGCCAGGCAGACTATTTGTGGACAGAGGTGACAAGGGCTGCTATGTGTTTGCATTACATGTCGATTTCTTCAACCCTGAGGGTATGAACATTCGTGGGGCAAGCATATCATGGGGAATCATTTCGATGGCATGCCTCAACCTGCCACTTGACGTTCGCTACAAACCTGAAAACATGTATCTTGCAGGTATCATCCCTGGCCCCAAACAACTCTCTTTCAAAAATCTTAACCACTATATTCGTCCACTCATGCAAGACCTGGGAGCATCCTGGGAGAGAGGTGTCTGGTACTCGAAGACGGCGAACTTCCCTAATGGTCGATTTACCCGCAGCACCATTGTGCTTGCTGTCTGCGACCTCCCTGTGGCTCGGCACCTTTCAGCACTTGCTTCCGTCAGAAGCCATTTTCTTTGCAGCGCCTGCAACTGCTACCACAAAACCAACTATGGTTGGGTTGACTATGAGAATTGGGGTCCCGCGATAAAGACAAACTACACAGGTGTGCTGAATTGTGGTGGAATGCTGCCACATCAGGGAAGCGGGACAGGCTTTTCAAAGAACATGGTGTCCATTGGTCGAAGTTATGGCATCTGCCTTACTGGGATCCTGCTCGACAGCTCATAGTGGATTCCATGCATTGCATTCTTGAGGGACTGGTGCAGCACCATGTTCACAATCTTTTGGGTTTGACCAATGAGAAGGTGTCGCCCAGCACAACCTCATTCCCTGCTTTCACCTACAACTTCCCACCCATCAATGCCAATATGTCCTTGGCACTCTCCATGACAATGAAAGAACTCTCACAGATTTCTGCCATCAACGTGCTACTGGTCGTGCAGGTACTGTCACCGAACGATGCAATGCACGTCGACGAGTTTATGGACCAACTTCAGGAGATGTTGCATTGCAAGAACCTGCGTGCGTTGCAGTATGCTTGCAAGTCCCTAGACTGTATGCCCACCAAGCGAACAAGATTGTACAAATCCGACTATGTAAAGGCCCTTGTCCAATGGGTAAGTTCATCCATTTTTCGACTACCATTTTCTAACAATATTTCCAGCGATGTCAGAAGCCCCTGTCAGCCTCTGTATCTGAAGCTCGCCACGAGCTTGACACAAGCATGGTACTTCCAAAGATCCAAGAAGTCATCCATGACATCTCAAAACCCTCATGGTTCGGACAAGTTCCTGGGAACTTTGGCGACACATCCACAGGGACAATCAAAGGAGACAAGTGGAGGTCACTGATCACGGTTTACATCCCACTCACACTTATCAGTGTATGGGGAACAAGTACACCCGATTCTCCTACCAATGTGGCTCTCCAAAATACCATGGAACTGGTTTCTGCGGTATACCTTGCTTGTGTGCGAATGATGAGCATTGAATGTGCAGATGCTTACCACTCTTGCATCGTCTCCTATGTCAGGAAGCTGAAAGAGTGCTTCCCCAAGTTCAACCTTCGACCAAATCATCATGTGTCCTTCCACATCTATGACTACCTCATTCTCTTTGGTCCCGTTCACTCCTGGTGGACATTTCCTTTCGAGCGACTTATCGGCATCCTCCAACGTCTCCCCAGCAACCATAAAACAGGTATGTCTTTCGTGATCGCTTGCCAATGCATCCCTGAGCCGTCATCCTTAGGGGAACTTGAAATCACCATGCTCCGGTCATATCTCAAAGAAGCCAAACTCCACTCCTGGCTTTCTCATCCAGACTGTCCGACGGCCATTCGCAAATGCAAGATTCTACTCGATCAGGCATACCACTTTCCTGACGGCAATCCTGACATTACACATGATGGCCTCATCATGATGACAGAGTCGCCGAAACCAATGAAGGTACCACGCGAGCTACAAGACATTATCGGGTGACAAACAGCGGTTCTGCGCGTTCATGTCAAGGACAAGACAGGGGTGGTCTACAGCTGTGCATCCACTCACCTCAGAAATTCCCTTATACTTTTCTACCCACAAGGGAGTCGCTCGTCGAAGCCTGTTCCTGGCAGCATCAAATATATATATGAGGAAGAAGAGTCATTTATTTTCGCAGTGCAAAGACAACTGCCACTGGTTGGCATCCAAGCAAGTTCGGATCCCTTCGCTGCCTTTCCTCACTTTCCAGCTCAACAGTATTCTGTGGTACTGCAAGAGACCCTTGAATGTGTATGGTTTTCATGGGTGGTCAGTCATTATGCACACTGGGCGGTCTCGGATGACCAGGTGGTTGTGCTCAACTTGTCCAGGGTAAGCTATTTTCCTAATCTCGGTTCTGTTTAGTTTTTTGCTCATTGACCTTCACTCTTCACTAGGATTAGTGTTGGTACAGTACATATGTAAAGCCACGATGACCCATGTAACATTCATTGAACACTGTTATGATTCTATTTGGCTGTGGTCGTGCAAAGTATCAGCATCGAGGCAATAGTCTATTCAACATTGTGTGCTGCTCATTGTAACAGCAGTCATGAGAGGGCGATGGTTGGGCAATGGTTGGGCGATTAATATAAACTACACAACATACTTCAAATGTCGTCTCCAGGTGATATGTCGGCCTGTATTTCTAATATGGACCTTAAGCTAATTGTTTGTCAATATAAGAAATAGTGATCAATGTTTCGCCAATGCAAATATCTCAAATATCCATCAGGAAAAACCTCCCCCTGATAATTGTATCAAACTGTTGATATTCTCAACCAAAAACATCGAAAAATGTTATATTATATAGAAATATATAGAAATATAACATTTCTTACAATTTGTTACAAACTCCTGGTCTCCCCAAATAATTTGAAGTATTTTCAAGAATATATGTATAATGTGCTATATTTTCATACAATTTGCAGTATATAATGTCATAATAGTCTTCACAATAGTCTGATAATAATAGCTTTAACTTTGATTTCACACTAATGCAAGAGGAAGCTTAAAACATGTATATTCAGAACTAGCTACTACATTGTCTTAGTGTAATCTATAATACAACTACTGCTATTAGGAATAGATGTAGTGATGATGGTGGTGAGGTGGTGGTGGGGCAGCAGCCCCAGCAGCTGGTTACAAGGTTAGTGGTGATGGGGGTTGACTTACTTAGCATGCACAATGAGGTGGTGGGGAGGACAGTCCCAGCAGCTGCTTACGAGGTGGGTAGTGGGGGTGGTGGGTGAGCAAACACTCATCTCGCATGCTGGTGAGGCCTCAACGGCCTCGCCGGCTGTGTTGTTTGAGTCAGATGAGGTAGTGAGGTGGTGGTGAGGTGGTGGTGGGGCAGACAGCCTGAGCGGCTGTATTCAAAGGGAGTGGTGGTGATGGTGGGTGAGTGGTGGTGATGGGGAGTGAGGGTTTACTCACCTCAAGCTGCCAGTGGGGCTGTTGAGCCCTCGCCAGCCGTGTTGTTTGAGTTGGGGTGGTTGTGAGGTGGTTGTGGGGCAAATGGCCTGAGCAGCTATATTTTCAATGAAAAAAAATGAACCTTGGAAGCTATCAGGGCTGTTGAGCCCATGACAGCTTCATTGTTGAGTTGGTGGTGGTGGGGCAAGCAGCCCGCGTGGGTGTTTTTGAGGTTGGTGGTGGTGTGGCTGTGTTCTTTGAGTGGAGATGGAAGTGGTAGGTGGTGGTGGGGCAAACACAAACGACCATTGGTGAGATGAGTGAGTGGGTTGGAAATAGAGTAAAAACTCACCTTTCATGGCCAGCAGGGCTGTTGAGCCCTTGCTGGCCATGTTGCTGTTGTTGAGACTGTTGAGGTATGCTGTTGGGAGTAGAGAAAGAGTAGAAACAGCGATGCGGCAAATTCAACATGGTCACATGACTCCACGTGCAGATTTTCATCAAGTCCAAACATTATACCTTATTAGGATTCCCTACACTAGACACCTACTACACTTATGATATATTTGAGTATGCATTTTTGTACACTTTAGCTACACTCAATCCTAGTTACACTTTGTTACACTTTCACTACACTCTTACTACGCTTTTTTGTACACTTTTGTACACAGTTATAATATACTTTCCCACACTTGTAACTACACTTTTACTATGCTTTTGTACACTTTAGCTACACTCTATCCTAATAGGCTTTCCACCCTTGTAACTACACTTTTACTGTGCTTTTTGACACTTTCACTACACCTACTCACAACACACTTTCCCACACTTTCAAGCACACCTTAAGTATGCTTTTTTGTACACTTTCACTTTTCCATACTTAAGACCACACTTTTACTATGCATTTTTGTACACTTTCAATTGACTGAATACCTAGCACCTTTCAGTACACTTTTAGTACGCTTTTTTGTATGCTTTAGCTACATTTAATGCCAACACATTTTCCCACACTCTTGACTACACTTCTAGTACGCTTTTTTGTACACTTTAGCTACACCTACTCACAACACACTTTCCCACACTTCTAACTACACTTTTACTACGCCTTTTTGTACAATTTAGCTAAACTCTATTCCAACACACTTTCCCACACTGTTGACTACACTTTTACTATGCTTTTTTGTATACTTTTGCTGCACTTAATGCCAACACACTTTCCCACACTTCTAACTACACTTTTACTACACTTTTTTGTATACTTTAGCTACCCTCAATTCCTATATAGTTTGCTACACTTTTGACTACACTTTTAGTCCGCTTTTTTGTACACTTTTGTCAGTTAGGATTAGGATTAGGATTAGGATTAGGATTAGGATTAGGATTAGAATTAGCACTAGGATTAGGATTAGGATTAGCACTTTTCCCACGCTTGTACCTACACTTTTACCAAGCTTTTTTGTACACTTTTGCTACACTTTTTCCTAGACAATTTCAACAAGTATAAAATGATACCTATGAGTTGTCATGATTAATATGAATTATTATAAAATGTCACTAATTATCAAGCTTATCAAGAAATATAAGAAATATCATCTAATACATATCCTGGGGGGGGAGATCAAATATATGTCACAAATATCAACAAATCTGAAAAATATGAGAAATTCTATGAAATTTTAACAAATATGTCACTTTTTCTGAAAACTGTGTCAATTATCAGGGGGAGGTTTTCCCTGATGGAGGTGGGCAACAGGTGGCAGGGCTGGGGGTTCGATCTTTGTGACCTTGGTGGGGAAGGTTGTTGAGTTGAAGGCGAGTTTTGGTAATAGTATGTGACTTGAGCAATGCAAAAATCTGCCACTTACCTCACAATTCGCAAAGTATGGTTATGGATCTCGTAAAGTCCTTTAACCTCCACCACCATGACCATCCACCCAACTGTTCTACACTGAACAGGCTTCACGCCATTTACTTCACACAAGAGGACTTCAAGTCCCTGTGCTTGCATTGAGACTTTGTGTCTCGACTGCATGTCTCCACTTGCACTGGCGCATCAGCATCGCCATCATCAGGCTCGCTTTGTCCATCACTCCAGGCTTTTACACTTGGTAAGTTCTTCTTTGATCACTGACCTGTGATTCCTCTATCAGCTAGCTACCCCTATGCGCCCATCACAGCAATGTCACTATAGGATCTGTCATCACTCTTTGACAGGATCATCTGTCAGCTTTCAAATGTCAATCAATTTATATGTGGATCAAAATATCACTCGCTATTCAGAGACAAACCACAATTGCATTCCCCTCGTTACACTCACGGTGGTAAGTTTATCATCACAATCACCTTTCAAGGAACAGATGCTGGTTGGATGATTTGGGGATAGGCCTGTCCATTGGGGGATCCCAGCAAGGACGGAACATATTGAATACAATCACAATCAATGTCGTGATTGATGGCTGACAGGTATGTTGGAGGTTTGAGCAAACATAGCACAGACTTAGAAAAGTCAGTACAGATTCCACGTGGCTGTGCTGTGCTTATAAACAGACAGCTGAAGCATTTGGCCGCGTTTTTTTTCCCCTCCCACTCTGCATTCTGGGGCACCCCATTGGAACCTTGCTAAACGGTGGGACTATGAGTCTATCAAAATCCCTCTCGGACTTCGCATCTAGAAGGGTTCAATCCACTGATTGTGCATCATGGCTTGTAGTTTGGGGGTCCTCTGGTTGAGTTTTTGTGCACTGTCCTTTGCATCTCATTGACACCATTCATCCACTCTCAAAATTCACTCCATGCCCCCGGGATATAACAAGAAGCCTGTCGAACCTCAGGCTGAGCAAGCATCTGCAGATGCACAAGTTCTACGCATGCATTTGGGGAAATGTTTCAGTGCCTCAGAAGTGACGGTAGGATTACTTCACAATCTCCATGAAAACATAGTGACCTTACGGTCGCATGCAGGGAACCACATCCGCAACCACAGACAACTATTCTCAACCCCGTGCCCTCCACATTGCCATTGAGGGGCAAGATGAGGATGAAGATTGGTCTGAAACAGAGAAACCAAGGCCAAAGCCTCGACTGGTGAAGAAGAGCACCTCCTCCCAAGCTGATGCTTCTGATGTGGATGCTAATGATCAGATGAAAGATCCTTTCAACTTGAGTGCACAGATGTTGGGTAAGTGGTTCAATGTCTGAGAGGCATGAGAATCGACTCATTCAATGACTGCTAGGATGTAGGCTCGTGCGTTCATCATCAGTGGACAGGCGGCGAATTATCCTCATGAGAATGCAAGGCAATGATAGTGAGTCGGAGAGCAACAAGGTCAAGGCTATGACTGAGGAGTCAGAGGCAAGGAGCGACAAGGATCAGTCTGAGGGGATTCCACAGTCGACAACATTGAGTAGGTGGTCAGGTTGCATTCAAGATGATGTCCATTGATTAAATGACTGCTAGGATATAAGATGGCGTCTTTGTCATCAGAGGACAGGTGCAAACAGACAGCCAAGTGTACAACTGACAAGTCAGAGTCGGTGAGCGAGAAGGCTCAGTCTGAATAGTCGACAATGTTGGGTAGGTGGTCAGGTTACATTCAAGACGATGTCCTTTGATTGATTGACTGACTGGTAGGACTAAACACAAGCAGGGGCAAGCACCACAACGAGGACAACTCTAATACGGAAGTGTTATAGTATTTAAAAACATTTTAATCTTTTGCACTTGCACAGACTCGAACACTTGTCCTGGGACTATCACATGACTAGACACTGTTTCCTGTTCTATCTATAGCTGGAATAGTCATCCCAGTATTACATAAGCAGAGTCACGTGACCCTTACATCATCATTGGTCCAGACTCTGTTCTATCTTTGCTATCATTCTATTCCTGTCCTTATCTCTACCCGTGCCTGTTTCATCTATGAATAGCCTGGTCTGTGCGCACTCTCTCTACAGTATATAAACCCTCATGTAGTAGCACACACCCCAGCCTAATTCATTTATCCACATCACCCACTAGTGTGTGTTCTAAGTCTAAGGTCTCCCCATCCTTCCTTCTGTCCATCGTTGGGTCTAGTCCCTGTCAGGTATTGTGCGACATTGGCCTTTGGCCTCTATCGAAGTATAACAGGAAGAGGAAGAATTGGAGAACTACAATGGTAGGGCATTTCTATTTGCACAAGGGATATATAATTGACATGGGGTGCAGACGATTACAGCTACACTAGGCGCCATCGCACCGAAGTCAAAGACAGCGAGGAGGAAGACGACATGAATGGTGGCCAGTCGAGTGCAAGTGGAAGCAACTATTCCAACAAATTGAGGGAAAAGCTGGTCAATGAAGTCGACAGTGAACTTGCATCGGACAAGTTAGTGGATGAAATTGCAGTGATTGATGCTGAGCTCGCACTGCATCAAGACGAGGCCAGTGTGTATGCTGTGGACACAGAGTATACACAAGATGAGGATGACAACCCACATGACGAAGGGGAGGTGAAACACTCGACGAGGGTGAGCATGTATATCAATCGACATTAGGGCAAAGGCTAATGTTATTACAGTCTAAGGTTACTCATCGATACTCTAGCCATTCCAAGAAGTTGACTCAGCATGACGAGGGTAATGATGAAGAAGGGGGGACCAAGAGTGGTCCATTGAGCATAGGCATGAACGAGGGTAACCTATGGGTATTTTGACTCATACCCCCACCCATACCCTCAACATACCCCTACCCTCAACCAAGGGTAGGGGTATATTGAGGATTTGGATTTTGATACCCTTGAGTATACTCTTGAAGGGTTTACCCAGGGGTATGCTAGATTGACTAGAGTAATATATGCATATAATGCTAGTTTATATTGGTCAATGCTTTTCCACTATACCAGAAATATATATAATAGCCCCTATGATACCCTTGAGATACCCTTGAGGGTATTGAGGGTATCAGCATCCATACTCCTACCCATACCCTCAGATACCCCTACCCTCAACCCTCAAGGGTTACCCCTACCCTTGTTCATGCCTAGTTGAGCAAGGAAGCATTGGGAGAATGTGAGGCTCTTGGCACAGAAATGGAAGCAAAGGCCGTTGCATTGGCTGCAAAGTACGGGAAGACCAAGTGAGCGATCTTGTCAGCGGCTGCTCTGTACATACCCTCAGGAAGAAAGAAGCAGATGTGGAATATGCATCAATGTTGGTTTTATGCTATGCAGAAGAATGACGGAGGTATGGTTAATTTACCTGTGAAGGATGTTGCTAATGGTGAACTCCAGAGAGTAAGCAAGAGTTACAGGATCGGCAGAGAGAGCATTATCACAATTTGCTCGAGAATGAAGACCAGCAGAAATGAGAGACCATTCGAGAATACTGGATCACGGCAAACACAGGGGGAGAAGTAAGTTCAGCATCTAGGGTGCTGCAATGTCGCAATGCATTTGCGAAAAGTGTAAGTATTCTAAGTTAATGTTGATGGGTCTTAGCTAAGCGAGGAGGGTATAGAGTGCAGCATATGCTCAACTGGAAGATCTGCAAGTGTGGGATTTTGTGGTTGATGCCAACACAGATAATGGCTCTCGATTGGCCTCGGGTATGTGGGCAGGGTCAGAGTTGATGAAGAATATCCTCAGCAAGCATGAATTGAGTGTGGATCATATGACTGAATACTGGGCAACTTTGATCAGGTGGGTACTATTGATAGGGTCAGGACAGATGCTAACAGCGTTGAGTACAGATATGCCACAAGGAAGGGGCAAGATGCAGGACCTTCAATGCCCAAGCTGCCCAAGCTGCCCAAGCTGACACTCAAAACCAAAGGCAAGGATGACCTCTCCTGGATATTAAAAAAAGGGAGTGTGCGTGACCAAAACAGAAAGGAACAAAGATAATGTTACATCTATGCAGGAGATTTCGATGTCAAGAGGGAGTCAGTCCCTTGGAAGTTGTTAGTCTCAATTGCGGACTCAAAACGTTTCACGATCATGAGGTGGCTGGAGGAGGTGCTGGTGCCCAATGCAGATTTCAGCTGGCATCGTGTGCCTGCAGACCAGATACGTTGATTGCTCGGCTTCCATATATACAATCTGATGGGGCGTGCTGGCAAGGGCAAGGGAAAGGCAAGGGCAAAGGGAAAGGGAAAAGAAGATGGGGATGAAAGCGACAATGAGCCCTCCAGAGACGATTATGAGCCCATGCCATCTGATATATTGATGTTCCAAGCATGGGAGACAGGTAAGTACATGCTGATCTGAGAAGGTATAGGACTAATGGTTGTCGTTAGATATCTGCAACGCGGTAGACAATAAAACCCCCTACGCAATGGATATTCTGCTTGTGAAAACCCCCTATGCGATGGATATTCCGCTTGTGATGGGGAGGAAGGGGGATAATGGACAACGGAAGGTTCTCTTCAAGCGAGGGGACTTACCACAGAATAAGGGGAAGATAGTTTGAGGGAAAGGGAAGTCAGCAAGGAAGCTGAGCACAAAGCTGCTGACGATGAAGGGGGAGAAGGTGATGGAAAAGACACAAGGCGATCAATTGCAAAGATTGCATGAGCACCAGCCAAGTGCACAGATGGTTCTTGCCATCATTCCCCTTCCATTAATCGGTCTCCATTTCATTGTTGTTCACCCGTTTCTCATGCTTCTGTCAATCGGTCACCATCTCATCGTGGTTCTCCTACTCCTCATGGTCGGTCTCCATCTTGTCGTGATTCTCCTGCTCCTCATGATACCGTGGGGCATCACCATTTGTCTCTGTCTTGCCATCGCTCACAATGGCAGCATGATTCTATGGGGCAGAACAGTTGGATTAACGGCAGAACAGTTGGATTAACGGCGGAACAGTTGGATTAACGGCAGAACAGTTGGATTAACAGTGGAACGGTATATGGATGGTTGGATTCAGTGAGGGCAATGCAAGAGAGAGGCAGAACATTTGAAACTTAAGAGGGCAGTGTAGAAATCTAAAAGATCCCAAGGAAAGAGATCCAAGGTGGTCAGAAGAAAAAGAATAAGAAGGGTGCGATATGTGCGACCCTTAGGGATTCCAGAAAGAAGAGACAAGAAAGGTGACTTTTAGGGAGGCGTACCACACTCTGGAGAGCTGGAAAATGGGTTTCCGGAATGAAACCAAGAGTCCTGACTTCTTCCTGA
>JBBPRG010000311.1:0-14713 GCA_038092895.1 Chalciporus pseudorubinellus | reverse complement strand
CGCATACAATGTCAGCTGTATCAGCAGCATCCTGGACAACGACTCCTGCTCGCGGTCCGTCTCGCAAGGATCACCGTCCTCTGGTGACAGAGGCTCTCGGTTCTGACATCGCATCATATTGTCCACCCCTCATGGTTAATCTGCTACAGAGTCTATCACTGCTGCAGAGCGCGGTCAGGTCTAATCGCATCACACACTTTCAGCCATCTACAGCATGTATAATATCCTGCGTTCGCTTCATCCTATCCTCTGTGGAGTGCCTTTCCCGCGAGGCACCCCTCCTTAAACGCTTCCCACCCCTTGCCTTTGAACGAAAGCAGATCCTCTCTGTCTTGGCTGCATTAGTCTCGCAGGCCCGGAGAGCCTCGGACGAGGCATGCGATGAAGACGCACGAGACGCAGAGATTGAGGGAATGCTCAAGCTTGGTGGTCAAGTGTTTTCTCAGGTTCGGCGGTTTTTGGCAGTGGCAGTCCAGTGCGGCGTCGAGCTCCCAGAGAGGAGGCAGCCTTCCTCTACCAGTGCTGGCGTTGCAGAGTTGCATGTTGAATCTACTTCCCCTGACCTTGCCACCATAGCGCCAACGTCTCCAGATTCGTTGGAAGTCCTTCAACCCCCAACTGAACACCCTGTTTCGCGAGAACCCACATCGCAGGACCACGAGACTACAGGTGTCGCCGCTGCAACTTTGCGCACTAAAAGCCTTGGGGACCTCCGATCTCAGCGCAAATCGCCCACATACCGAGATTCGAATTCCTCTGCTGCTCCCCTACTCCAGCATCGATCAGTCATAGCTCGCTCAAAGAAAGAACAATACCTCGCGTATGAACGTTCTCCCGTTAATCGCCACAAACCAGGGATATTGTCGATAAGCAGTACTTCATCGTCTTCATCATTTTCTTCCATCGAATCCCCAAAGGCACCCGTGTTACCCTCCTTCCCCTCGGGACCTTCCACTTCATCCGAAGTCATGGAGGCACTCAAGCATACCCATGATCAATACCTGTCTACCATTGCCGCCTTTATCGGTCACGCACATTCCCATACACGTTCATCGCACGCCTCCAGCACGGGTCATATGTATGACCTAGTGCGAGAGATAGTCGAAATGGTTTGCAAACTACTTACGATTGTCGAAGCGGTGATGAGGCACCCTGAGATTCCCAAACATAAGATTGGCAATCTCAAGTCTGCAAAGGAGGGCCTGTATAATGTGACAAGCTCGCTTGCAGAGTCTGTTCGACTTCTTACGGTACCTCTTCCCTCGGAAGTCACAGAGGAGTCGGAGAAGGCGTCGTTAATCCGCTCAGCAACGGCGGCTTGCAAAGCTGGTGCTGACTGCGTCTCCGCGGTCAAAATATGTCTAAGTCGGACGTCATCAGAGCAACAGTTTATCATACAAGTCCCCACGACAGATTCAAATTCTGCTCCATTCACACCAAATAGGTTCTCGAGACGGCAGGAGAGTCCGTCTCCCTTGTACGAATCATCTCAAAGCAGCGCCAATGGAGAGGACGTCACGATTCAAGGTCAAATCCTAGCGAGCCAGACAACGAAGTCTCTCGCACAAATTCAAGAGACTTCTTCCGACTCATCCGTTCTCACTGGCCATTCAAAATCATCTGAAGAATCGCAGGATACGGCCCCTACCTCGCTAGATGAACGCGACACTCCGTCGGATCCCAAAGACGATCTTGATGCGCTAGATGATGGAGATATGCACTCGCCTCTCTTAGAACCCGCCGACGTTACTTCTGGAGATGCTAGAGGCGACCAGGTGGCTTCGGATATCCTTGAAGAGCAGCTTGTGCAAGATGATGTATCACCCATCACCCTCGACGTCAAACGCGATCCTCTGGGTCATGATCATTCGGTTGAAGATGTCATTTACAACGCGGATGGTCACCTTGTCGCAGCATCTTTGGAGGTCCTTGTCGAGAAGATGACTCCTCACGATAGCATCGTTGATGCCGCTTTCTCTGCGGTGTTTTTCTTGACGTTCAGGTTGTTCTTGTCACCATTGGAGCTTGTCAATGCCATCATCCATCGATACAACATCATGCCTCCCGACGACCTCTCGGCTGAAGAACTGCATATGTGGCAACAGCACAAGGGGATTCCTATCCGCCTTCGGGTGTCGAACTTTGTCAAGACTTGGTTGGAAATGTATTGGCGGTCCAGTGTAGATGATCTTGCCCTCCCACACTTGGAGTCTTTCACCCGCGACGCGCTTCAGGCCTACTTCCCAGGACCTTCGCAGCGAATCCTCGATCTCATTAACCTGCGCCAAAGCGCAAACGCGAACGTGATCAGCCCGAAGAGCGAACGAGCTCGTGATCCAGGAATGTCCATTAACCCCCCGACCTTCTCCCCTTCCGAGATTCCTCGACCTATGATGACCAAAGCGCTTCTTGCGAACCTCCGGAACAAGAACTTTGATTCCGTCACTATTACCGAGTTTGACGCTCTCGAGCTTGCAAGACAGCTCACGATCATGGAATGTGATCTATACTGCGCAATTCAGCCCGAGGAGGTACTGGAGACTGGACAAGAGGGAGCGAAACCCCCTGTGAACGTCCGTGCGGTATCGTCCTTGAGCACAATCATTACTGGCTGGGTGGCTGAGAATATCCTAAACGAACACGATATCAAGAAGAGGACATACCTTGTCAAGTTTTTTATCAAGGTTGCGGATGTAAGTGTTCCTCAGGACTCGTCGGAATTAAGCTGAATGATACACATAGCGATGTACATCTTTGCATAACTTCAGCACCCCGCGTTCGATTCTAGCGGCTCTTGATTCTTCAACCATTTCTCGCCTACACCAGACTTGGCTTGTGAGTTTGATTATTTGGGGATATTGTGTCTGTACCAAGATATTCTCAGAGTGTTCCCCAGAAGAACAAGATGCAATTGGAGGCCTTGCGACGATTAGCCGACCACAGTCGTAATTACCACGAGTATCGCAGCAAACTGCGGAATACCGCCCCACCGGCCGTACCATTCTTGGGTATGTTGATCTCTCGTAGATGAAGACTTGCGTGTACTCATCCCATCTTAGGACTTTATCTTACGGACGTGACGTTTTGCCGAGAGGGCAATCCTTCGTATCGGGATTCCCCACTGGTCCCTGGTAAAAAACTACTAAACTTCAACAAGTACCACAAGTTAGCCCGTATTATTCAAGGTCAGTATGTCGACGGAGAGGCACCTTCAAAGAACACTGATTCATGATCGCATCAATAGATATGCAGCGGTTCCAAGTACCCTATAATCTTAAGAAGATCCCCGAAGTTCAAGAATACCTGCACGTAGCTTTCGAAAACTCTAAGGACCACGGAGATCTTCAAGATCTGTATAGGAGGAGGTACGTTACATTATTCACTGCGCCACGCTTGCTGACCGTTAGTGGTGACACAACAGCCTGCTTGTTGAGCCCAAGCAGCCGGCTGACACTCCTCCCACAAACGATATGCGTCACCTCTTTAATTGGGCAACACGTTCGCAGGCGCAACAGCCCACATCTGCCTAAATTTTCCGCTTTGCTTTGCGACATAATTGTCTATCCCCTAATTTTTCGTTCCCGAGCTGTCCCAAGTCCCTTACATTGTCGGTTTTCTCGACTGTTGTTCTTTTTATCTTATAATCTCGGTTTGCTACTCCCAATTGTCTTCTATGGTCCGCCTATCTAATCCCCTGGCATTCTACTTTTCATTGATATATCATTGAGCATTGAAGCTCGTTGCATACATTTTGCATACATGGTTACATCTTTACTGTTGCAATGATTGTTTGTCTTGTACGTGCGCACGGAAGTAGCTAGCTAGCTAATGACGATCAAAATACAATGAATTTGAACGACCATTGGTTTAACGAGGGACCATGATCTACTAGTCCGACTCCAAAGAAGGTTTACACAGGGTCCTCATCATCCGAGACATAGCGCATAACCATCAGGACACGGCATGATTAATCGCAAGGTTCTCGAAGATTTACTCCGGAAACCCCTTGGCCCATACCACGACCACGATGTTCTACACCCAACAGAATGTCAAATGAAGAATGGCCGTGCACTCGTCCTGTATTCGTTCATCCTCGAACACGATGGACATGTCATCGGGTACACCAGCGGTCAGTTCACAGTCCAACCGTACAGCCTTTCTGACGCTTCTGCTCATCAAGCCTCGACGAGTCTGAACGTCCTCTGCCAGCGGACCACGGACCAGACGAACGCAAGTTTCGCTTCCGGGGACTTTTGAAGATCCCTGATCCAGACTGGCTTTCGGAGTTTGGGGTCAAGACTGTCGAGATGGAGCTCAACTTGCGCGCTGGTGAACGGGCATTGAGGGAAGGCGAACGTAGAGTGCCACCGTTGACGTTGAAAGGTCTATTTGATAGCAAGTTTCTCGCAAGATCGACCGATTCTACATGGGATGATGAGGATGAGGAGGAGGAGGTGAGGCTCGTGATTCAGATTCAGGGAGAGAAGAGCCTCCCGGCAGTGTTCATGCAATGTACGTTCGACTGTGGACGGTAAACGGTCGGTTGGTCGATCATTAACTTTTCTCACTAGCTGGCCCTGTACCGAATGGGTTGCTGTGGAGTTCGAAAGCCCAGTGAATATAAAGTCTCATATGTCTCGTATTCAGTCGGATTTGCTAAAACTTCACCCTCTAGTAACTACCGCAAGTACCAGATCGGCACGATGGACGTGGATACTTACTCCCGCTCGGAAAACTTTTTTTGGCGATGGCGACTCCTCAAGCTCATGGACAAAATCGTCGCCAAGTACCCTTACATCCCTGTCAGGAGACGAACTCCGAACTGGTTCGTCGACAAGTATATGTTGGATTTTGCGACTCCACCCGCAGATAAACATCGGCGAATCATCTACGACGAGGATGATTCCGATATCGATGAAAAGGGCCTGACGAAAACGCCGCGTCACTTGCTCAAGCCTCACAGGAGCGAGGTGCTTGGATTATTTGCTGCACAGGCGCGATGGCTCCTGACGAACGGTGAAGTGAGGAGAAAGAAGTTGTTCGACCTTAGTTCTTGGATGAAATTTGCGCAAGATGTTCGAAGGGAGAGGAAGGAGGCCGCAGAAGAAGGTGTGAGGTGGGGTCGGCCCGTTGGGACGGACGAAGAGGAGGAAGAGGAGGAAGAGGAAGAAGAAAGTGGAGACGAGGGAGACAATCCTATCAATGTCGTTGACGAAATGGTCCGACAAAACCCAGTGATTGGCAAAGCGAACGAGGTCGTGGCTCGGAAGATCGAGCTGGCACAAAAAAGGGCCGACCTCCAGAGGAAGCAAAGGGATGCTTTTCATTCCGACCCCGTTGAGAGCAGTTCGGCGAGCTCTGGAGATGAGGGCGAAGCGATATACGCGTCAGATTTTTCGGAAAATTCGGACGTGGTGCCAAGTGACTCGGGCGGTGAGGAAAGGGCTGCAGTAGCTCAGATACCTTGGCAATTGCAGACGCCGCCATCGTTGCCAGACGTAGACGGACGGTGGTTGTGCCCTATGGACGACTGCAAATACAAGATTGACTTGCACAATCTCACGGAGGAAGACGGAAGAGGGATTGCTCAAAATCTAGTGCAGCACATCGTGCAGAAACGGTGGCGGAACCCGGCAGACGACAAGGATGTTCTTGAGGGCTTCGGAAGGATAGTGGCGAAGCATTACTTGGTGCACTATCATGGGGTGGGAGTTAAGTTCGATGCCAAGGCAAGTTGCTATTAATTCAATTTCTGTGCGTGCTCATGGACTCACGACAGCGACGCGTTACATGGATCGACGGGGGACGGAGGCGCTATGACGGCAATGAGCCGATTTCAGGACCAATGCCTCCGCGAGGGGTGTTAGGGGGCGAGGCGAGAATTGTTCCGACTGTGCATATACAACGATAAGTGGAAAGAGTATGTTGGCGTCGATGAGGAATCGTTTCCAGAGGTATGCGAGAACGTTCCACGGATGACATTGTGGGCGAAATTCAAACGATAGAATTCCATGTTTATTGGGTTGCTTTATATACACAGCCGCTCCAGTCTGTCAAACGGACCTTCTCGCCCAGTGAATGACAACAAAACTACGCACTCGAGTCCCGCTAATCACGAAACGTCCTTCCATGAGAGTACCTCGACACATGATACCCAAGTCCATTGCTCTTTAAATTGAGCCGATCCTCTGAACTCCCTCTTCGGCCGCCTGAAATGATATCCGGGTACGTATCCCTCGCAACCCCAGGACCGAAATCATAGACAAAAGGCCGACTCTGCGTTGCTCCGAAGAATCTGGAGCTCTCGAGCACGATCGAGTATACTGGAGATGAATCATTTCCTGGAGCATGTACACTCCAACCTCGTGATGGCTGGCGGACGTCCCAAAAAGCGACGACGCTATGACGGGCCGTTCCAGCGGCGACAAAACTGGCAGACCCGCCCCCACACGAAACAGCGTATATAGGCTCGGGTGACCACGGATCTTGAAGAGTGAGAACGGGGCGGAGTGTTGGTGGAGGGGATGAAGCCCCAGGTGTGCGTGATTCCGAGTGATCTGATGCGCGTAGGTCGTATATGCGGACTGCACCGTCGTACCAACCCGAAACAATGATTTGTTGGGAAGAACCGAGAGGTGAAGAGGGTGGAGCACATGTAATGCCATATACAGCCGAGGGGCGACCCTTTGGCGAACAGAATGCAAAGGATGGGGTATGAGAGATGCCACAAGGGGTGATATGGTGAATGGAAAGAGGGGTAATAGAGGTGGTGCCAAATGATGCATATGGAGAGGAAGCTGACATACAAAGATGGCTTGTCCAGCTCCTCAAGCCCAGGTTGGTGGACGTCGAGGAAAATGCGGTGGTGGAGAGGTCAGTAATGGAGACGGAGCCCCATTGAGAAAGGGAAAGGAGGGTGTTAGAGGAGCACGATAGACTCTCTACTACGTCAGCTCCGTGGTATTGAAGAGTACTGTTAGATGAACGCTCGATATTGATGCGTGTTCTGGGAATGTCGTGGGGAGGGAGATAGACCTGTTCGACAAAGCCATCTTCGAAGCCAAGGGAAACGGTGCGGTGATTGCCTGCATCTGGGAGAAAGGCCATGCTAGTAATGTCGCGTCTGACTAGACCGCGAGCAATCGCAAAGGCATATGAGCCCTCGTAGACGAGCCTAGTGGGAGAGGATTCGGCGAGAGCGTCTTGGATAGCATAGGAATAGATGATACGGCCGGCAGCGACTAACAATCTAGAGAAGGATATAGCAATGGTAGGTTGTAGTTTTTCGTGCCATGGACGGGACAAGGGGCGGGCGATGAACTTTCCACGCGACCATGCGCGGTCTGAGAGTGTGTTATAGCGGACCTGGGCGAGAGGCGACCATCGGGACCGGACGGAATGGAGGCTGAATGAGTGTCTTTGGTCGTTTCTGAGGTAGATAGACCAACCAAAGTCTTGCACCTGGCTGGAGATGAGGTAGAGACTGCGAGACGAAGAACGAACGTACAACGAGATGCAAAAGTCTGCATGTAGAACTGAGACTGACGAGATCTTCGAGTCTGAGGAATTCCATGACAAGCACGAGGACGTCGATGGGCAACGCTATGTCCATCGTCGGGGACATGGCCATCCTGCTCGTCGTCGTCCCGGATGTACAGTGAGCTCCGAACCAAGCCCGAGGCCTGGTACTAAGTAGGCAATTTGGCTGACGTAATAGAGGACAGCATTAGCTGGCATATGTAGGCTAGACTGGCTAACTACCATTTGGTCACCATTGGTGTAGATTCTGCTAGTCGTGCAAGTAGCGACGACGACGATGAGGCGGGATGTTCGTATTCTACTCGTCGGTGATGGTGCGTGTCTCGATTCACCTTGCGACGCTCACTCACTCCAAACAGACGGTGTAGGAAAGAGCACCATCATCACGTCTCTCATCAAGGAGTCTTTCGTAGCACATGCATGTCCACACGTTCATCGCCCCCTGCTCCCCCTTCTCATCGCTCTACAGGTACAGCATGTCGTTCCAGAGGTCACAATCCCACCAGAAGTCACTCCAGAAAACGTGACAACCTACATCGTCGATTCCGGCGGTCAGTGTGCTTCACTTACATCCAGTTCCCTTTCCAATCTTCCTCCAAGCCGGCCCACAGGATAGACAGCATCTTGAATCGGAAATTCGCAAGGCACACGTCATTTGCGTCGTCTATGCCATCGATAATCCAAATTCCTTCGACCGCATACCAACATTCTGGTTGCCTCACTTCCGTCAGCTAGGCGTCAATGTCTGTCGTACTCTCCTTTCGAAGAAGTTTCCCTCACCCCGCCACATAGGTTCCTGTCATTCTCGTCGGAAACAAGATTGATCTGCGAGGTGGACAAGTGACAAACGAAGCACTCGAAGACGAAATAGTACCCATCATGAATGAGTTCAAGGTAAGTTCATCGCTTATCTCCTTGGACTAATAAAAACCTCTCCGCAGGAAGTCGAGACTTGTGTAGAGTGCTCAGCAAAGATGCATCTCAACGTCTCCGAGGTTTTCTATTTTGCGCAAAAGGCTGTTCTTCATCCTACCGCACCCCTCTACGACTCGAGAGAACATGTGTGTAATCCTACGCGTCACGACACTCGCGCTCGGCATTCTAATCCTTACTAGGTTCTCAAACCTGCCTGTGTCAGCGCTTTGAAACGAATATTCAAACTCTGCGACGCGAACAAGGACGGAGCTCTCGATGCCACAGAGTTGAATGAGTTCCAGGTCTGTTCCGCGTCGTTTCATTCAAGCTTCCACCCAAATATACTGAATTCACGCTTCATTACAGCGCAAATGCTTCGATGCACCACTGCAACTACAGGAGCTGGAAGGCATCAAGGACATGGTTCGTGAACATGCCGAAGGCGGTGTACGGGATAATGGCCTCACCGAAGCCGGCTTTTTGTACCTCCACACAATCTTCATCCAACGTGGACGACTCGAAACTACATGGACTGTACTCCGGAAATTCGGTTACGGAGAAGACCTGAAACTTACCGAGTCATTTCTCCTTCCCAAGTCTGTTCTGTCGCTGTGGCATACGTTTCCGTGTTGTCTTGACATTTCGATTCAGATTCGACGTCCCTCATGATTGTTCTGTTGAGCTCAGTCCCAAAGGATACCAATTTTTTACTGATATCTTTGAGACCTTTGACAAGGTATGTCACTCGTGATTTATTAACCCGCGACATCTGTTCATTTTAGTTTGTAGGATCAAGATGGCGCCTTGAAATCTACAGAGCTCGATGAATTGTTCAGTACTTCGCCTGGGAATCCTTGGTCAAGTCAAAAGTTCCCAGACAACACCCTTGTGGATGATACTGGCGCTGTTACTCTACAAGGATGGTTGGCTCAGTGGAGGTATGTCTGCACGACTGCTCTAGTATGCTGTCCAACGTTGTTTCCTGCTAGCATGACTACACTACTAGATCACAAAACAACGCTAGCATATCTGGCCTACCTTGGGTATCCAGACGAACAGCGCACGAGTGCTTTGCTCACCACCCGACCTCGGAAAGTCGACCGAAGAAAAGGCAAAGTCACGCGTAACGTGTTTCTGTGTTATGTTTGCGGTGCTGCTGGGTCCGGAAAGACATCATTGTTGCGCGCCTTTGCTGGAAAACCATTTAGGGAAGCATACGAGCCAACTAGCAAGATGTTCAGCGTTGTCAATGCTGTAGATATTGATGGCTCTGAAAAGTACCTCGTGGTAAGTCGGCTGTCCTGTAGCTGGATCGAGACTTTTGACGCGGTGTTCCAGTTGCAAGAGTTCGGTTCAAAGTACGAAGCTGAAACACTACGGTCATCGAAGAAGACGGATCTCGCAGATCTCATTGTTTATGTTCACGACTCGAGCGATACCAACTCATTCTCATATATCAGCAATCTTCGGGTACGCGATGAGTAGCAATGCTTGTTTGCGGGCTGACAGGTCTCTTGTAGCAACAATATAACTTGGACCGTATACCGACTTTGTTTGTTGCCACGAAATCTGATCTCGACCTTGCTCAACAAGTGAATTATTGTCTCGCCTCGCTTCCTTCCCAATACTGACCTGTTAATAGCGACATGAAGTTCAGCCTGACGCATATTGTCGACGGTTAGGCCTCCAGGTCCCAGTGGCTGTCAGCATCAAAACGGGGCAAACAGCGGACGTCTTCCATGTGATGTGCAGTATTGCCATGAACCCGTGAGTGGCTCGGTTACTCGTCGAAGAAACAGTTGGTTGACCCCACGTTGTAGACATGCGGCAATTCCAGGAGGACCAGACCGTGCGTTGACGGCGTCCGAGCGGCTCCGCATGTACGTGACGGTGACTGCATTGTTGGGAGGGTTTAGCGCGGGGCTTGTGATGCTTTATCGCAGTTTATTGAGACCGGGTGGGCCTATTCTTCCTGGATGGACATCTCATTGGGCTACATGGTTGTTTGGTAGAAGGGACGGTTGATGTGGATCGGTATCTGATCATTCATACATTACTCTTTCATTTTTCACTAGCTTATAGACGTTTGGTTTTTCTAATGAGATCCGAAGTCCGACGGTGTGATCCGTGATTGCCTTGAGGTGTCCGCCTGGAAGGTCTTTGCATAAAAAACAACGTTGTGGCCAAGTCCGCCATCGATCTCGACAGTGCCCTAAGCCATCCAACAGTCATCCTCATCTCAACGCTCACTCACACACCCCTTTCACCAGAACAACCAGCTCGACACTCGCACACACACCCACCACCAAACTCATTACCCCCGCACTCTAACCAACATGGACGAAGACATGGAGTTCGACACCGGCACACCACAAATCCCACCTCAGCAGTTGGAGCAACCACCTGACGACGGGCGCAAAATGCTGTACGTCCTCCTGTCTTTCTCCTGGTTGTGTGTGTTCATATTCAGGGGCCACACGCGGCGATGCAATTGATCCAGTGATCTCGTATTCGTACAAGACTGTACAGGAAGTCAGGGTTCCTACATCTCCAGTGCCACGAAAAACATTGAAGAGATTTGCGCCCACATCTTCGAGTCTGGGCGTCTTCAATCTCCCGAAGATCTACGCGTAGGTCTTGTGGCGTTCCGCGACCACCCACCGCAAGATCATACATATGTCGTCAAGAACTTTGGATTCTCGTCAGATATTAGTAAAGTGCACAAGGATCTCTCGGGACTTTATGCATCTGGGGGCGGCGATGGACCTGAGGCTGTTACAGCTGCTTTGGCGGAAGCTTTGAACATGGATTGGAGGACATACGCGAGTAAGATGGTGGTACTTATTGCTGATGCGCCTCCTCATGGGATTGGCGAGTATGGCGATGGTGCGTCCTAGCTGCGTGGCTCGCTGTTGGAATGTACCTTACGTGTACACGCGTCTGACGTGCTCTGCAGGTTTCGACGACGGTTCTCCCGATGGAAACGATCCACTCCAGATCGTGCGCACAATGGCTAGTCGGGGCATAACGCTAGTAAGCTATCCGAGCCTCCCGATCCCCCAGGTGCTTACAGGAATCCCTTTCGCTCAGTTCTTTGTCGCTTGTGAACCAGCCCTAAGTGGATACTCAGTACGCATGTTTCCCCCTTTGCCCCATCTTGGGTATAGACACTGACCCAAGACCCTAACACGCACAGTACGCCACCGATTTTTACCAAGCTATTACGACTATCACCTCGGGTCTTATGCTCCCCTTGACCACCGCCGATCTCCTCTCACACGCGATCGTCGGAAGTGTACTTGAGAACCTTGACATGGAAAGACTCGTACGCGAAGTGGGGCACGCTGTAGCCCAGCGGATACTGGGGAACAACGAGAGCGTGGATGATGTCGCGCGCGAATTACACGAGAAGCTATTACTCAGGAACGAGAGCACGAAGAAAGTGGTCATCGAGAGCATCTACAAGGAATCTCCAGAGGCAACACACAACGTATCAGTGTTCATGCATGCCTCGTCATTAGCTGAGGCCAGACCACAGCTCAAGCGGGTATGTATTTCATTTTGGTTCATTGGTGACTCGCTCACCGCATCTATTGCTAGGTATACGGAACACGATTCACAGACAAATACCTACTTTCACGACAGACTACCAACCGGAACGCATATTCATACTCATATGCCCCCCATCTCCCTTCACGTACAACACCAACCAAGCCAGTTCCCTCTGCGAGCAGTCTACCTGGTACCTCTGCCTCGCCACCACGCAAAGTCGTCACAGACTTTGCAGCATTCGGTGCACCTGTAAATGCAAGTGTTTTCGGGACAGCGGTCGCTACAACGCCATTCTCGTTGGCAGGTGGTAAGGCTGCATTTGGAGGCATGAGAAACCCAAGTGGAAAGGCAACTTTTGACGCTGATGACGATGATGACGACGACGACACAAGACAGAAGGTCGAACTCCGGGAAGATTCAATAACTCTAGATCAGGTCCGTGACAATTAATCATTTCGCTCCGTTCCTCCCTTACTGATTGTTTGGTGGAATAGGCACGCCGCATCGCAATGCAGAGTGCCTGGAGGAGCGTCAGGGGGTGATTGATTCCCTCTTCATTCACTGGCTCACGATGATTACCACGATTCCTCTTTCCCTGACATCAATTCATTCCCTCATTGTCATATACGACATACAACTTTTTGTTTTCACTCAATTCCTTCTCAGGACCATGTAGAATAATGACCTCACGTTAAGCTTGAATCAATGGCCGGCTCTTGATTTGTACTAGACGGCGACATGGAGAGAGATAAACGCTCTACGAGGTGGTATCCTTCCGTCTCCCCTTTTTCTTTTTAGTCATGAGAACGACGCCGAATCCATCCGTTGGGGAGACTGTGTCAGTGGGTGGAATATGCGAGATCTCCTTTTTGTGTGTCGCTCTTGATTCTTTCTTCGACTTTTTTCGCGCGCTCTTTGTGACCTCTCGGTCGCCTGCCTCCTCGGCAGATTCTCGCTCGCGTTTGCGGGACTTTTTCGGTGATGGGGATGTCCCCCGCTCCTCATCGTTCGTCAACCGAGCCTCTGTATCCCGTCGTTTCCGGACCTTTCGGTCAAACTCTCCCTGGCCACCCGGCGTTTCCTTTCCCTTTTCCCTCTCCTTTTCCAGCGCCTTCTCGGCTTTTCTCGCCTTCTTAGCAGCCTTCGCAGCCTTGCGCTCTTTTTTCAGTCTTTTCCGTTCCCTCCGTTCCTCCTTCGTCTCCTCCCTGTCGTCCGATTTCCGATTCTTGCCTTTCTTGGTCGTCTCCGTGGGATCTGCTGGTTCGTTGGTCTGTACGGGTGCGGGCATAGAAATCAATGAGGAGTCGGACGCTACAAAAGGCATAGCCGTCGATGTCGTTTCAGAAGACACAGTACTCCCCACGTTCGGATCGTGATCAGGTCCGAGTACAGGTCCTCTAAAGAACCTCGAATAAAGACCCCGTTTTGCAGCTTCTCTCTTCGCCATTGCTATGAGCGACAGAGGGTTCGAGGTACCTGTTTCTGGGTTGGGAGTCGTTATACCTGATGTAGAGGTAGAGGTGGAGGCGGGTGTTCCGGAGATGGGTCGTCTGTTGGAGATGATCCCTGTCGTGGTACGTTTCAGCGAGAGGGAACTGGCGTTCACATCTGTCAGTTTGGAGGCGTCCTAGGCGATGCGAGATGGAGTGAACAAGCGGACTCGGAGGGGGAGAGAACCGGAAGGACACACATCACTCGTATCCTCATCATCGTTAGATACTTTGATCGTGATCGCCTTTGATGCAGCGGTGAACAAGCTGCCCACCGTAGATATCACCAGTCAATGGATACGCGCTGAAGGAGGAAGGTCGATACGTACTGGTCCCAGAAGGGGAACGCCTCATCGCGGTCTTTACCCAGACCATTGAGGTTTTTCTTTGGGGGGATCGCGAGGGGCTTGTCGATGGCGCCACTACGGAGGGCTGTACCGGTCCCTTGCCAGCCGTACGAGGACAGATAGGCGTGCCCGTATGACTGTTTGTTGAATGTCATGCAAATCACATAAAGGAAATATCCTCCCCCCGCTCGCTCATTTAAGAGGTCACGTGATCCGAGCAGTCATACCTTTGCCGTAGAGGCACTCCCTCCACTGGGCCTCCAGTATCCTCTATCTATCCCAACACGCCAGTGGGATGCCAAGCTCGCTGATCGCGACATGGTACATGGATTCTAATCCAATTTAAAGGACACCGTGACATCAGGAACTCGGAGAAGCACGAAAGGTCTTTGCTGACGCATACGTGAATCTTTCGCATTGGCTCTCCGTGGGTGTTTCATATCGCAGGGACTGAACTTGAATAACCCTTCTCGGGCCAGCTGTCGAACCCAGCTTATCTTTTTCATAGGATTGATGAACGGTTCACTCGACCTCTCCGGCACCACACGTCCACCATCCAGTGTTGCCATCATCAGCCCCTCGTTGATAAGGTCATTCCTATGTATTTTCAGAATGTGGCGCACGGTCACTTGCAACAACAGCGCCATGTCTAGATCTTTATAATAGACAAGGCTAGCTATAGAAAAACATACTCCGAGAATGACTTGTTGAAGATCACCCGTACCGCTGTCGCGGTGGCACGCAACCACGAGTCCACCCCAGTGAAAAACGGTTGTGTCGAGTTATGTTATCCCATGTTATCATATGAATTTAGCATTATTTATCTGTTGAGATCTGCGCGTGGATGCTTGAGCTCGATCGAGGCCGTTT
>JBBPRG010000310.1:0-14727 GCA_038092895.1 Chalciporus pseudorubinellus | reverse complement strand
CCCCGCAACAATTTTGATGGATATTCATTGGACTATAACCTCCCCAGACAGTTTCTCGAATTTCGGACTCCTTCATAATAATCACCCTGATCACACCCCTGTATCTCACCCATTTTTGAGTGAATGACGATTCTGTCTGGTATAATTCATCTTATATACACCTGTACATTGTACATACCGAAAAAACGACATGATACACTGGTCAACAAGTACCTAGATCATTGTGTCGGCCTCCTCGCTCATATCAGTACTAGGTGTGGCGTGGGAATGATTCCGAGCCTTAGTGGACCCCCAATCAAAGTACAAAAAACGAGTACTCGAACAGGTGGCCCCGAGTTGATCCGAGTTGATACGAAAGGTAGATATCAACATTGTGAATGGAGCGAGGGTCCAGGGCGACTCAGCAAGATAGATGAGAATGTGCTCAGCGATCGCGAATCGCAACACAGCCTATCATTCAACTCGAATCCCCCCGCTCACGTCCCCATAGAGATGCTCGCCACCAAAGTGACGCAGCTTAAACGATTGGACGAGAATGTAATACAGCTCATTCCACGGGAGCAGTCATTTTCAATTGCTCTCGGTAACAAGAACAGGACTATCGTCAGGACCCGATTACCGCTCGCAGGGGCAAACGATCCCATCTGAAAGTCGGTCGGTGCTTAGCGAGCCAAACCCCCACCTTTTAGGACACCATATTTAGCTAGTCCAGGTCCGGTGCTTGCATCCACCAATCAAAATTCTCGGAAAGGCCTTCGCAGAGTTGTCAAGCGATAACGTTACTCGTCTGCTTTGTAGATGCCTCCCCGGGCCCCGTTATGCCATACGGAGAATAGTCGAACTCTTGGCGAGCTTTTAGCTCGGGTAACTGATTTTTTGGTTCGGCTACGTTTTCTAGATGGGCCCAGTGACCTTGTAAACAAGATAATGTCATTCAAGATTGTCAATGTCATTGTCGGTGTCACGGTCAGACTCGGGTGCAGTCATTTAATCCACCTCAAGATTAATGCAGAGACGGATACAAGGATTTGGTATATCCATTATCAAGTCTCTGGGAGTCGTGCTACCTTACGTTTTCCGCGATAGGTCTGTGCAACTATCCCACCTTACTCGAACTGGTCAATGAACGCTGGAGTGCTCAGTGGGGGGCACTCGGTCAATTGCATTGGCCACCACCACAATCGTTATCAGCTTCGAAATGTCATACGGGTATGTTTCGCCTCCCGCTAATCGCAATGTCAGACTCACATTGGAGGCCAAGACTTGGCGAAGACATCGTTATCTCACACGAGGACTGATACCGCTCAGCTATTTAAAGGGATGAAGAGTTTCAGGTTTCCTTGTCTCACTGCCAATCCACCATGGCTTCGGATGACTATGTTTCAGAGAAGAAATCGGACGTTGAAATCGAAACCGCAAAAGTCAATGATGTCGACGACGTGGTTCTTGTCCCGCTGAGCCGGAAGTTAAAGAATCGGCATTTAGCCATGATAAGGTGTGTAGTTCCTGTTTTCCACCGACGCTACCACCGACGCAGACGCTCTAGCCTTGGCGGGTGCATTGGGACTGGATTGTTTCTAGGAACTGCCTCCGCCTTGATGAACGGAGGTCCCATCGGCACGCTGCTCGGATATATCTTTATGGGGACAATTTGTTACTGTGTCATGGTATGCATATTTGAAGTCGCCTTGCTTCGGGAGCTCACGACTCGGCAGCTCTCAGTAGGTGAGATGATCGCGTTCCTCCCCTTGGCGGGTGGTCACATCAAGCTGGCCGAGCGATTTGTCGACCGGGCGTTTGCGTTTGCATTGGGCTGGAATTTGTGGTATAACTGGACGGTATTGTTTATCCCATTCTAAACTTGTTCGTGTTTTCACCCTTCATACGTAGCTTACTCTCCCCGGTTCGTTTTAAGGGTGTCTGATATGTGACTATCCTGAACTTCTTGTAGCCGAATTGTCCGCCGCAGCAACTGTCATCAAATTCTGGGACAGTAACGTCAATAATGCCGTTTGGATCACGATGTGTTTGGCTGTTGTGTTGAGCATCAATGTTTGGGGTGTTGGTCAGTCCCTTTCCAGATTCCAAGGTAGTCTTGCTCTTATCCTGGAAGTCAACTTTAGGGGCATATGGAGAGGCGGAGTTCTGGTTCTGGTATGTCCATTTGAACAACAGCTGTGGGTCTTCTTCTGATTCCCCGTAGCTCCATCAAAGTGGTCACAATAACCGGAATGATCATCTGTGGTATAATCCTGGATCTCGGTGGGGGGCCCAACCACGACCGTATCGGTTTTCGATACTGGATTAATCCAGGACCATTTGTAAACTTTAATAACATACAAGGCATCAAAGGCCACTTCCTTGGATGGTCTCGTGTCGTCACCCAAGCCGCATTTTCATATTCCGGTGCTGAAATAGTAGCTGTAAGTCTTTTTTGCCGTCATCGAACCCATCCTTATTTCTCCCCTTCCGTAAATGATAGATGGCAGCGGCAGAAACCAGGAATCCTCGTGTCAATGTCCCAAAGGCAGTTCGTAGGATCTATTTCCGCATCCTCGTATTCTATATCGGTGGAGTACTCGTTATTGGACTGCTCGTGCCCTCGAACGACCACCTGCTCAACATCAATTCTGGAAATGCGTCGGCGGCGCCTTTCGTCATCGCTGTCAATCGGGCCGGTATCAAAGTTCTCCCCTCGGTCAGTTGCAACTTGATTTGCTTGGATACCCTTACTAGACATATTCATCAAGATCATTAATGCCGCCGTATTGTCCTCAGCCTGGTCCGCCGCTACCGGGGATCTTTATATTGCTTCACGTGGACTATGTATTCGCTATCCATTTTGTGTGGTGACGTCCTGCTGACTTGCACTTAGATGGTCTTGCCGCTACTCGTAGTGCTCCCAAGATCTTCCTGAGGACGACCCGTTCCGGGTTGCCCTACGTGTCGCTGGCCTTTTGCGCCTGTTTCTCACTTCTAGCGTACATGGCTGTAGGCAGCAGCTCCGGCGTAGTCTTCACCTGGTTCTCTAGTATGACTGCTATGTGTGGCCTTACCACATGGCTCGGCATCGGCGTGACGTATCTCCGATTCTACAGTGGAATGCGCGCGCAGAACTTCGATAGGAGCAAGCTCACATTTAAATCGAGGCTTCAGCCCTACGCAGCATGGTGGGCCGTGTGTGGTTGCGCTTTAACGATGTTGGTGCGTTACTCGTGTTTTACCTTTCTGATGTGTTCTTAATCCGCGTATCTTGCGCCTTTCACCACGTCCTTTTTATCATTACAGTTTAGTGGCTGGGAGGTGTTCCTGAGAAATCAATGGTCTACGGCGACCTTTGTCACAAACTACCTACCCATCATGTTCTTCCCGGTGCTCTATTTGGGCGCCAAAATGGTCTATAAGGTATCCATCGTCAAAGCTAGCGAAATGGACTTCAAATCAGATGTGGAAGAGCTCGATGCTATCACGTTCGTGTTTCCTTCTTTCCCTTCATTATGTTTCTGACGGGATCCGTTACCTTGACACATGCAGGTATGTCGAACCGCCGCCGAAGAACTGGATAGAGGCCATATGGATGTGGTTGGTACGTGGTTTTGGTTGGTCTGCCGATTATCTCTCATGGCATTCTAGGTGTGATTATACTCCGCGCGAAATAATTCGTGCACAGTATAGAGCAATCTTAAGTGTATATAGGAATTTGTTATTGGTTATGAAGCCCGTTATTTCCCTTAGCCGTTGTGCATACAAGAAACTGGAGTGAAGACCACCTCACTGAGCAACAGACATATCAACACAATGATCCAAGTGTTTCGACGGGACGATTCTGATAAAGCTGCATGTTTGGTAACATGAAGGTCGGCTTCACTGCTATCCCTATATATGCTGGCTGCCAGGTATTCCCCTATCGGGGTCCCCGACTCCCACGATAGTGGGAGAGGGTTTTGTCTGCAGCAAACGGTCAGGCACCTGTAAACGAGGATTAAAACCGTATGAAAATGTTATATAATCAACTATGATGAACTGTAAAGTTAAGGTTTGCCTGGCTATGGAGGTGCAGGTTCACAAACTCGTCTGAAGTGGTATGCGTTGCGCTGGAATTCCGAATTAATTTGGTTGCAGGTTCGTTAACAAGCGACCTGGCCGTGTTGTGCATGTGCTCAACGAGTCATCATGTCCACCGTTCGACCTAGTTCGTCATGTGAATGTATATCCCATTTATTTGTGATCCAATTTATGACCCGCAATGCCTGCAGATTGCTCCGAAAATGTCGTATACTAATATGTGTTCCAAAAATCTTCGCAGACTGGTGTATAGTGCAGAGTGTCTGATCATGTATGTATGAATATATCAATCTCTACACAGGAGTCAGTTCCCTACGATGATGTCAAAACACTCATGAGCCCACCAAAGTAAGACACCGATTCCCCCGGGAGTCGGGGACCGGCGCCCATGCCGCTACGTACATACATACATACATACATACGTTGGATTGCTGCTTAAATAATTCATCCACAGGGATTCTGTCTTGAGGTTTACATGCCCCGGGGTTAGAAACGTCGATTCCTTTGTTCCCCACATTGTCCGATACTCATGCATCATGGGTGGGGGTGGTTACTAGTATTGTCATGATAGCGCTGGCATCATGATTGCTCCACCGGGCCCATCTGCTACCTTCGCCTGGGATACGCTTTACATGAACATGAACATTCCAACATCAGAAGTACAGCACCACTGCAGAGTGACCCCAGTGTGATCACTCCTGACTCGTTTACGTAGAAAGATTGATTGTTAGAGCAATGCGAGCTTGTTGTAGTAGCAGCACGTACTGTTTCGGACGTGAACTCCGAACCGATGTCACTTGGTTCTACTTTGGTTGCCACGGTCATCGACCTCCGCTAGTCGTTTTGTCTTCCATGCGAAGCTCGCTTGCTTCCATATCATGCAAACGATGTGGCTAACAACTTCTAACGACTCGTAACTGCAGTCCTGACACCTGAACTGACATATTCACGATGCCCTCAATTGAAGTCACTGGTCAGCTGACATTACTCTAAGTAATGCTTCGTTCCCATGCGCCCTGTCAATGTCATATGGCGTTCGCAAGGGTCCACATGACTCGTCGGCCGTCGACTCTTGTCTTCTTATACCCCCCTTTTCTCAGCACTTCTGGAGTTTGATCCCTCGCTCACACTGAACTACCTACTATTCCTGGTGACCTGGGAGTAAAAACTTGAATCTGGGGCTACTGGCGGCCTTGCGTTTCGTCTCTCACAGTGTTAGGGCAGCTGCCCACGTCCATCATGATGCCTGCCGGGGAGCTTATTTGGGTGTCAGTGCAACCAATCATCAGACTGTACGTCCGACCTTGCCAGTATCATATTCTTTCCGTCACAGTTCCCCTGATTCAAGTCGATGAGTAAAGGTTCCTATGTGTCGCTTGTGGCTTTGGCGTCACAAAAGCCGGGCTGTTCCCCCCTGTAGCGTCTCTGGGAGCCGGGCAACTTTTGCTTGTGAGTAACGAATTCACTTTGTTTTGCGACGTCCCTGAAATGATTATTTGGAAAGAATATCACGCTTCCTAGTTTGATGTTTTCTAGGATCGTCCCGGCTTTCAATTCTTCCAATATAGGCGCAATAGGTAGCAAGTGCTTCGCAAGCCATGACGGCAATAATTTCATTCATTACTTATGTCCCCCCAGCTCCACTTATCTTCATCGCACTGTTATACGAAGGGATTGGAATTGCGATTGCTTGGCTAGTGAAGCAAATTTTCTGGGTCCCACATCGTTTTCGTCATGGGATCCTTGTAGCAGGTGGATGGGGCAATGTTGGTGATATCCGTAAGTCCAGTATAGTTCATCATGGTCGAGATAGTGTTCATCACGTTCAGTTTAGCGAACTCTGTCGTGATGAGCCTCACGGCGTCTTCCCCATTTAATGGGACATCGGATCAAGACCTGGCGGTTGCGTATGTCGCCGTGTTCACGCTTGTCTTCTTCGTGAGTACCTGTTGATCTTGGTGCTGTTCCCTACAATTATGCGCTTTTCTTCCTTTACAAGATCACACTTTTCCCCCTCGGAGGTACCAAATGGATAGAAATGGATTTCGAAGGACCCGAGGTTCCCGATGCAGAGGTACAGCAGAGTCTGAAAGCTAAACAGAAGCGCCTGGGCGCCACTCTGGAGCGCACGATTGTCACGTTAGCGGGCCCGCTCTATCGGAGACGCAGTTCTGCTGCGAATATTGAGAACGATGTTGACGAGAAGGTAGCAATTCCCACAGAAGCAGAAGAACCCGAAAAGGCGCCGGTCCCGTCGCTTCATGCGAGGAATGCCAGCGACCCTACTTCTTCTCATAGTACCATCGTGCAACATGAGCCAATGAATGCCGTCATCATGGAGACGAAAGTTGAGCCCGCTGTTCCTGTTCTCCTCCGCCGCCGTATCGCTAGGCATGCGATTAACTTCATCCGATCACTGATTACGCCTTGCTCTATATCTATCATCGCCTCTTTTGTCATATCAGTCGTTCCAGTGCTCAAAGCACTCTTTGTTCCCGGCATTCCCGGCGTGATCATGTCGCCCGCTCCAGATGGCCAACCTCCACTCGCAATCATATTGAATACCCTTACGTTCATTGGGGGCGCATCAGTTCCATTAGGGTTAATGATTTTGGGATCTGCGCTGGCGAGGTTGGAAGTTCCCGGTGGACGTCTTCGTTCTCTTCCGCTTGGAGCTATCGGCGCGCTCGCTGTCGGGAGGATGGTCCTTATGCCCATTCTGGGTATACTCATCTGTCAAGGTTTGGCCCGTATTGGCGTGATAGACGCCAATAACAACGTTTTGCGGTTTGTTTCCATGTACGTGATAATTCCATTCTTTCATAGCGCTGCATCAGCTCACAACGCCACGTTCTAGTTTCTTGTCGTGTTTACCAACTGCGACGACGCAGGTGAACCTCTTCGGTTCTCGTCATCGTACTTTACTGTGAACTAATGACTTCGGTGCCAGGTTTTCTTGACGCAGGTGTACTCTGGAACTGGAAACGCTGAACATCTCTCAGTCTTTCTCATCCCGCAATATGTCCTCATGTTCATCACCATGACCGCACAGACAGCGTACACATTAGTTCTCCTCTTCGGATAGAAGTCACATCCCATGGACGGCATTCATATATATGTATGGATTCTAGTATTGAAGAAAGTTTTCTACTCATTTCTTGAGGTGTTCTTTTTTCTTGTGGCACATTTTGCTCATCTAGATTAAATGTATCTTCATTCATATGAGCTCGTACAGCATCGATTTGTAGTATCAGTATAGATGAGTATTAACATTTCGTTTCGTGGGTGGTAGTTTCGGAATCATTCTTTGGCATTGCTCCGGGTTGTCTCGAACCCTCCGTTTTCGCCTCGGACGGCGTCGGGATCTTCCGAAGAGGACGCGGCAGAAACGGGTGTTTCAGTCCCGCGCGTCCTAAAACGTTTGGTTACGAGGGGTGGGTTCAGAAATGGAGGCGCGTGCGAGAATGTTATTTGATGATGGTTCAGAATACTCAAGGTACACCAGGTACACTAGTTTGTAATACGGGTGATGGTTGGAACGCTTCCTGAGAAGAGTACTTTGTACAAAAAAAAAAACAAGTTGCATGGACGACGACCAGGACATTCGACGCCTGACCTTCATTCAATACGCGAGGCATTATGCAGCGATCTCGAGGATGCCAGTGGCTAAGTATCGTCATGGGTATTCAATATTCACTGCCGACCTACCAGTAGAAATGCATTTGCAAATGGGTTTCTAAGAATGGCGACGAATGTTGTATAATTGAGCCAGAATCAATCAACGAGAAAGAGAGAGAGAGAGCATGTTCCACCAACGCGGGTGAGGAACGACGGTCCTACCGATGAGGCGCCGGAGACTAGGCTGCGGATCTTCACGTTGATGAGATCATCGATCACTCACAGTCCAGGAAATATATCAATGTCAGCGATGTAAGGCGGCCGACGACTTTGTCAGTTAGGAAACACGAAGGCCATGCCCTCTTACTGTATTGATTCACCTTTGTACCTTTTCGTAAAAGTACTACGGGTGGGTGCATCACGGTGACCCATACGGGACAAAACGCACCAAAGGCACGTAACAAAAAGTCAGGACGGATCGATGTGCATGCCATTTGATGCGGGGGCAACTGGAAGCGGGGGATGTGTACTCCGAGTCGTGGTGCATAAATTTAAAAAACATATATAAGTACTTAGCTGCACGCTATGCTTGAATTGTTTAGTCATTTCTCGTAGGGAATTGCTTGGCAGTAAGCGAGGTCGTTTATTTTGGGGTACGTCTGTCAACGTTTGACGGGCTCCATCGGATGCATTCTCAGTGGACTCGGACTCGGATGATCTTCAAATTGAAAGCTGGAGTTTCGGTGGGGCATCCTGTATGTGTCGATGACAATGATACTGCTGTACTAGACGAGTAGCTTGCGCAAACCAATCGAGGACACCTAGGAATTGAATTTTCCGAGCGTCTGAACGTCTGAACGTCACTAGAGCTCAGCGCTCAGCACTGGCAGTCACACGAAATAACCGGAAGGATCACCCCACTCTATTGCCGTCGGTCTTGGCACGGAAATGGAATCCTTACGAAATAGAGCCTGAGACTTGGCCTGAGAGGCCCAACAACGAATGTGGTTGAGCGAAGGAGAGATGCCAGTGGTACTAGACTACTCGTACTAATCTGATTTCACGATTGAAATGACAAATCGGTGCCCAGACAGCTGCCAATGCAGCCATTTATGTCCAAGTTGCGCTACATAATTGGGTTGGACGTGTTATTACCGTCTCGTAACAGCATCCGTCTGGGGTAAGATCGGGTAAGATCTGGTAAGATTCCACTACGGAATTTCCGTCATCCTTCCGGAAACAGTTCGCTTTGCCAAAGGATAAAAGGTTCAACGTCGCATCCACACTCTGTGCGCCATCTCTCCTTGCATTTTCTTCCATCTAGTCTTCACCCCCACCCCCCTCACATCGTCAACATGTCCGACATCGAAAAAGCTGAAACCTCTCAACAGCCCCAATACCGTGAGGTCCACCATGAAAAACCTGCACCTAAGCCATCCGGGATCGCCAACCCCGCTACTCTGTAAGTCCTGCCCGCCGTCCTTCCCACTGCATCTGCTCATACCACCCCAGCGGTCTCTTCTCCTTCGCATCCACCACCTTCCTACTTTCCATGTACAACGCCAGCGTAAGAAACATCGCCACCCCCAACGTCGTCGTTGGAATGGCCATCTTCACTGGAGGTCTTGGCCAATTCATGGCTGGAATGTGGGAGTTCCCTCGCGGCAATGCTTTGGGAGCAACAGGTCAGTACAGAACATTGGCTCGGTGAACTACATTGCGCCCCCATCATGCATCTCTGTCACCATTTCTCCATCGTGATGCCCTACCTCAACGATCATGTGACCGTTGAAGTTGACACATGATGAGGATGGAGGAGATTGCACGGTGCCATGCGTCTCTTTTGATTTGATATCGTGTCATAACATCATGCTCATCGCGTCTTGTAGCCTTTACTTCCTACGGTGCCTTCTGGATGTCATATGCAACCATTCTGATCCCTGGAAGTGGAATTGTCGCCGCATATGGTACCAACTTGAACGAGCTCAACCAAGCACTTGGGATGTATCTGCTTACATGGTGGCTTGTGACGTTGCTCTTCCTGTAAGTGCCTCGTCATGTTTTGGACCAACACAATTTCTGAGTTGTTTCTTCAGTGTTGCTGCCCTCCGTACCAGCGTTGCTTTCATCTCACTACTTGTTATGCTCGACCTCACATTCATTTTACTCGCTGCTGGAGCATTCACCGGTCATGTCGTCCTGAACAAGGCTGGTGGTATTCTCGGTGTTATCACTGCTTTCATCGCCTACTACTTGGGTCTCAGTGACTTGCTTACCCCCGGTTCGAACTTCTTCACCCTCCCAGTGGGTGTTATCAAGCGGGATTAAGTCCATGGGGTGTAATGTGATGGAGCGGGTTCTTGGTTATCAGCAGATGGCATCTTTGGTTGGAGGCTACTTTCATCTACTATTTCCCCCGGTCCTTTCACCGCTAGTTTACGGTTTAATGGTTACCCATTGACATTGTTCCATCCATACCATGTTCATTTTTACGGTTCAATGTAATACTCGCGCCTTGTCCTCTTTTTGTAATGTTTCAATGAAGAGATCGCGAAATTCGCATACCTTCCTTTCATTACTTATTCTCTGCAAATACTGAGATTCCTAGATGTTCTATGTAGTAATTGTTAAAGTGGTTCCGAATTTCGCTTAGACGGAAGCGGGCTCCACTCTGTTCCACTGTCACACTGCTAGACAAAGAAAAGAATAATTCTCCCCACCCACAAACGCAAAAATAATTATGATCTAACTAAATAAATTCTGGATCAGGGAGGATCAGGGGTACGTTTTGTGTTTCATTATTCGTCAGCGCTTCAAAAGTTTGGAAACCGCGTTGTTGTAAGATCATGATACCGCACCACCCGGTCCGCGTGTCCTAACATGCGGGTTCAAGACAAGAGAATACTCGACCTTCCTTTCCTAATGCTGGTTAGTGGCGTCCATCATTATGCGAGCTCGATTGGAGAGATCCATCATGTGCAAGATTCTAGCCTACTTGGACCATGAACGTGTGGGGGTCGTTGTGTTCTCACGTCAGGGGGTTCTGACGTTGGGCATATATATCATCCCTGTTGGCTCGTGGCTATAGGTGCCTGGCACGCCTGATAATGTGCTATGACATACAGCAGCGATCAGCGCAGCAGCGGTTCTCGCACATCCGTCGCCCGAATTACAGACCAATACTTGGTGTCGGCCGAGGACCGACAGGAAACTCACCGAGACGGGGATCAGGGTTTTATGATGGCCCCTACTTGGATAACGAAGCTCCCGTTAGTATGTGGTCGAATCGGGTTGAGAACGACATTGGTCGCCGCGTGGCCATATTTTTCACTGCAACATGCTCGATCCTCATGCCTAGGGTTCCGTCCAAGCATCTTAAGGTTTGGAGAGATTTGGTCTTGCCTGGAAGGCATACCAAGAGGCAGGATGGACGGTTGCACTCGTCGGAGTCATCTGAACTGGTATGATCAGTTTGTTAGAGTCCCACTCAAGCCCTACTAGAGTTTGTTGTGGTACTTACAAGTTGCTGGTCCAATGCTAGTCGTTTGCTAATCGCCTTGCGCACATCGGCACAGACCGAAACTCCGCTTGGTTTGCCTTTTCTGCGTGCTTGTGCTGATTGTCGAGCCAAATTCTTTCGAGTTTATCGTTTTTTTCTTTGACCATCATGTCTTCTAACCTTCAAATCGCTCATGGCGATATAACCGCGCCAACGCCCCAGAACACGCCCTTGAATCAAGCGCCGATTGCACAGGGCTTGTCGCGTCCTACTGTCCCTGACATCTCTGAAGATAATGAAGCCGAAGAAGAGGAGGGCCTCCCACCTGGTGTTAAGTCTGCGATGTTCGGTTTGGTACAAAACCGTCTCGCTGATCTCGTCGGAAAAAGCTCTGGTTACATCGAAAGTCTGCCTGACGATGTCAAAAAGAGCGTCGAAGCCTTGAAAGGGGTTCAGGTCAAACAAAACGAGCTGCAAAATCAGTACAAACGCGAGTGCTTGGAACTCGAGAAGAAAGTACGCGATCTTGCCTTCCTTTTCTTCTTTGACCTGTGAGCGAGCAGCTCATTGTCACCTCTTATCGCTCCAGTATCTCGAGCTCCAAAAGCCACTGTATGAGCGACGGAACGCGATCATCTCTGGCTCATCGGCGGCCACGGTTGAGGAGATCGACGCTGGAGTTCAGGCTTCTATCAAGGAGGATCCAGACTACACCCCTTTGGCCAAGGATGCTCCTACTGGCCCTGCCGCCATCCCAGAATTCTGGCTTACTGCCCTTCGCAACCACATCGGCCTTTCAGATCTCATCACCGAACGCGATGCTGGTGCTCTCAAGCACCTCACCGATGTCCGTCTCTCCTACCTTTCAGGCGACGAACCCAAGCCCGGTTTCAAGATCATCTTCCACTTCACCGCCAACGAGTACTTTGACAATGAGGTGCTGGAGAAGACGTATCTCTACCAGGAGGAAGTCGGATACTCTGGCGATTTTGTCTACGACCGTGCGATCGGCACTGAAATCAAGTGGAAGGAGGACAAGGATTTGACGAAAGAGTTTGAGATTAAGAAGCAGCGGAATAAAAGTCGGTGCTTTCCCCCGATCCGTTCGGGCATGCCACTGATGATCTAACCGATCAGATACTAACCGCACTCGCTTGGTTCGGAAAGCCAAGCCAACTGACTCATTCTTCAACTTCTTCTCTCCCCCTGTTCCTCCATCGGAGGATGAAGACGAGATCGATGAGGAGGAGCTCGAAGAGCTCGAAGAAAAATTGGAGATGGATTACCAGATCGGTGAGGATCTGAAGGAGAAGGTGATACTGACTTTTCGTCATTTCGTTTGTGCCGCGACTAACTTGCACGTATACAGGTCATTCCTCGTGCCATCGACTACTTCACCGGCAAAGCTCTCGAGTACGACATCATGGATGAGGACGATGACTTCGATGACCTCGATGAGGACGACGAGGACGAGTTCGATGACGATGTACGCTCTTAGTGCAAGCGCGGCGTTCTACACCAAAATTGATTCTGCCTTTTCCAGGACTCCGACTCTGACAATGAGCCCCCTGCAAGAAGGCGTGGACCGCCCAAGGGTCGTGGGGGAGGCAACGCCGGTACTGTAAACCCTGAAGAATGCAAAAACCAGTAGATGATGCTCTGATCTTGTCTTGGCACCGTGGCCTGATAATACCACCTTTACAACGCGTGTAACTTTTGATTTCTTCGTTCAAGCAAACCCAATCATGTACTGCCAAAGCCATCTCGTCGTCCAACCCTTTCTCTTTTGCCCTTTACATCCTGATGCCACCCATTGGTCTCGTATTTTCTGTTCCATTTCCTTTGTTCCCTCTCCAACGCACTGCTAGCATCGTTCACCGCATCTGCTACTGCTGCCTGTTTTACTTAATCGATCTCACATGTGTGTGCTTCCTATATTTGTAGCTTGACCTGTCGACTACATACTTAGCTCGTTCTTAATGGGTTTTCATGGGTCGGATGGGTATGGATGGGCAGAGAGTTGGTGAGATGAACGTGGCTTTAGTAGGCTAGACGTGTTAGGCTCGGAATCTCTTCTCCGCGTGACATGCTCCAGCAGGACAGACGGTGACGACATTTGCATCGGAGCTTGACACACGTGGGTCTGTCGACTCCCTCTCTGACCACACAAGGAGTAGTACTAGTCATGCGTGAGGCCTTGAGGTGGGTGCTTTTGGCAGACGATGTCAATTTCTGCGTGACGGGCATGCTGTCTTCAATGGGAATGCTTTGCTAACTTGAATCGATCCCAAGCGCCTTCTACTTGGTCTTGACTGTCATTCTCCAAGTCGGTAAGTATCATATATGTTCCCTTTTCAACACTTGTATGGTATTCCGAATGTTCATGGTGACTCGAAGCCGGATACTCTCATCTGGCCGTGCCTATCTCTCGTTCTGCTGTACCGTCCGTTCAGTGACGGCGGAGAAAGGAAATTTGACCAGATGCCCGACACTTTTTCCCTGAGCAATGTCTGCATGATGAATGGTTGCTAGAGCCGCTCCATATTTTCGTATAACTGACTGACTGACGCCGACGGAAAGTCCAATTAGAAGATCTACTGCCTGCGATGATCGATCACTACCAACGCCATTTTGGTCTCCAAATGTTCACAAATCCGATCAGCCTGCAATGCAAGAAACGCCGCGGCTGTCACTGTCACCTATCACCTGTCTCTGTCCTCTCCTGAAAGGGCCTACTAGTGGTCAGTTCGATGACCTAGTACTTACCGTGCTTCACCGTGCTTATCCAAATTCGTGAAAGGCCCGGGGTTTGTGCACGACAACTCACAGGGGCCGCTGCTTGCATGACGCAACAAACGGAGGCAATCTTGAAAACGCCTTTTTATTATTAAGAGAGTTTCAACGGCTACCGTTTTACTTGCCTGCACGGGTGGGGCTGAGCTAAACCCCCACCTTTGAGGACACCACGTTTAGCTAGTCCAGGCCCGGTGCTTGCATCCACCAATCGAAATTCTCGGAAAGGCCGTCAAAGAGTTGTCAAGCGATAACGTTACTCGTCTGCTTTGTAGATGTTGGATCAGACTCAGGTGCACGTTACGCAAGTTTTCTGAAACTCTATGATGGGGCCCTGGCGCGGCCCTTGGTGTTATGGTCCGGCAGGCCCATCGTTTGATGTACCTAACCCTACTACATACTCGCATCTGGCCAAGTCATCTGGCAGACCATGAGAGAAGGACAAGATCCGATTCGCAGCAAGGCACAGGTATTTGGTTTGTTATTCGGTGGACATAAAGCGATCATGACCCACGGATTGTCCGACTCGCATCATGGTATTACCATACCGACTCTCAGGCTGCCCTTTCCATGGTTCTTAGCGATCCCCCGTGTATTAGTAGGTGAGCTTCAAGTTGTATACATTTGCGGTTAAGTATCGTCGATACAGAGAAAGAGAAACGACAATAAATATGCGCTCACGCCCAGCATTGCTTTGCTGTATATCGACACTCACCCTCAAACATATGATGGGATTTCGATTGACGAAAGGG
>JBBPRG010000309.1:0-14787 GCA_038092895.1 Chalciporus pseudorubinellus | reverse complement strand
GTCCGCTTGCTGCTCTGACAATTTCCCGTTCATAACAGTTGTCTTTTTCTTCGTGATCGTGATAGCCTTGACCGCGCGTGCGGTTGCCCTTGGCCGGTGACGTCGCTTCAAATTGCTTTCCCAGATCCCGCACTGACATCTCTGCAGGGCTTATGCATGGCGAGAACACATCTCACAACTCGGCTGGTTCGGCGAATGGCCTTCCTATCCAGCGGAAACGGTATACCCTCGTGGCCCTGCATACCCTTATGGTCCGTATCCCCAATACGGGCCTCAGACAATGGGTGGAAATTACGTGCAGCAGGCACCTGGTCATTCAATTGTCATCCAACCAGGTGTTAATGGTGCGCCTTCAATGATCACGCAGGTTCCCGGGGTGGTAACTCCTTGAGTGCCCTGTGGCCACACCCATCTACCCATCATTCTGACCCAGGCAACCAAGCGCGCGTGATCGCCCATTTCAACTGGATTTTATGCCAATGACTCGATGTGTCTGACATGATCTTAACGACGTTACGATGGGACCGATAATCCGAATAACGGTTCCCAGTTCGGTTCATTTGTGTAAAACAATAGCTGTTTATTTACGTCCCTGGAAGTGTTGTTCAGGATATGAATAGCAAGTGCCTCGTGTTCGCGGTGAGGCCGGGAAAAGCCAGTTCGTTGAATGTATCTATTCCCACCCACCCCTTATCCACTTGTTTTCTCTGTTCTGGAACAACATGGCGCTATTCACCGAGCACCCATTCAGACACACTATTAAAGGTGCGTCGGCCGAGACACAGCGAGATATCAAGCTCACCATACATTATGGCCAGCGATTCTCGCACTGGCAATGGGGCATCTCATCATGAAAATGATGCCCCATTCAATGCGCAAGTTTCAAATTCTTCAGTTACTAATGCATCGAATTGAACTTGGTCAACTCCAGAGGTTGTCCATCTGACACAAACATCGGTTACATTGCTCGCGATCGGCGCTCTCGTCTTCTTGTGAGCTGTTAACGCGGATCGTGCTTGGGCAACGCTGACAGCGAAGTGTCCCAGAGTGGTCAAGCACCATAGAAGTGGCGAAGGACGAGTCCTGTCGCAGAACCAGGAAGAACTGATATTGATCGCCGCGGTGGGTGCATTCTGGCTGGGTATGTCTTCTTTTATGGTCGTGGATCGTTCACTGAATGTAGCCCTTGGTAGCTTTCCTTTTGGCGATGAAAGCGTACAACCAGTCCAGCATTGATGTCGACTTCGCTCATCCTAGTCGCCTCTTCTCCGCCAGCAGTGGAACTGCAGAGAGCAACGTCGTGGGCGCTGGCGGTCGAAGGACACCTGCTGCATACAATCCTCCATCTGCTGAACGCAATGCTGCTGCCTATGGACGCCCCAAGACGGGTTACCGCAGGGAACACCCGTGCAATCCATACGACGAATACTGCGTGACGGAAGAGTGGGCTTTCTATTGATGACTTGGCAACGAGATTATGGATCATGCACCCAGTCTCTGAAACAGAACTGGTACGAACGGAATCACGAAAATTCAGATTTTACGATGTTTTATGGGTGTTCTTGTTCCATCTTGAGTGTGGTTGAGTATGTATGTCCCTGTATCTTATCAGATGGTGTTGAGTTGGTATTCTATTTGCGGGTCCTCGTCCGGCGTTGTTCGGCGAGTTTGTGCCAGTACTCGGTCGGTCACAACCGGAAAAGGCATATTCCGGTCCAGTGCGATATGCGAAATCTCCGGTAGCCGCTAAGTGTACCCACTCGTCATTGGCCTGTCTCAAGTCTTACTAGTACACCAAGAACCGTCTCGAGCTCCCCACTGAACTACCGACCTAACCAAACCATTATGATAAGTGCACCTCCATCGATCTCGTTGTGCAAGTAGGACTGACACTCGTTCTGAAACACTCGACGAAGCGCCGTATCGAGACCGATGTCATGAAGCTGCAAGTATCCGCTCTAACTCCAAGGTCTTTCTCATCTGACAAGTCTTGTTTACAGTCTGATGTCGGATTACGAGGTAACCCTCGTAAATGATAACATGCGCGAGTTCTACGTTCGTTTCTACGGACCTTCAGAAAGTGAGTCACGCTGTTCCTGAATGCCTTACACTGCTAAGCGAGTGTCTCGCAGCTCCATTCGCAGGCGGAATATGGAAGATACATGTTGAGTTGCAAGCGGATTATCCATACAAATCTCCCAGCATCGGATTTATGAACAAGATCTTCCACCCTAATATCGACGAGCTGTAAGTCGGCCTTGTGTATTAGTCCCTTGGGGTGTGAGAGTGCTGATCAGTCTCACATGAAGGAGTGGCTCCGTGTGTCTGGACGTTATCAACCAGACGTGGTCGCCCATGTTTGGTGCGTTTGTTTTCTGACATCCCATGTGACACTGTAAATGAAGTGGTTGCAGATATGATAAACATTTTTGAAGTATTTCTGCCGCAACTCCTCCGCTATCCAAATCCAAATGATCCCCTCAATGGGGAGGCTGCGGCGTTGATGATGCGACACCCGAAAGAGTACGAGGCAAAAGTTAAGGGTAAGTAGCTTTCCTGCGATCCATTCCAACGCTCTCTTGCTCACTCTGCTTTCATGGTGTGCAGAGTATGTACAACGATTCGCAACCAAAGAAGTGGTCGACGCCGCAGATAAGAACAAGGATGACGAAGACGAAGAGATGAGCGATGTGGGCAGCATCAGCGAAGAAGCTGAGGACGCTTGACCCTCTGCCTTTCGGCCCCTGCACATATCGGGATCCCCCACATCTCATCGGCTCCATTCATTCCCCTTCTTCTATGCCCTATGTACACTGCCTTCGCACCTTCAGAAGCATCCTGTCGGGAATCACTGTTTGAACGTCGTGAGGATACCCGGTTCTCCTCAGATGCAATTCGTTTTTCTATTTCGCTCTAATCCTTCATAGTTCAACTCAACCTCGGTGTGCCAATACATACTCTCTCGGAATCTATCTCATCCTCGTATCCTGTTGTACCTATATCTAGTACCTCTCCCGTTGGCTTGAATGGAACGCGTTTTTATCTAGACAGCCATGGGCAGGACGGATCTTGAGGTGTACGACCAGAAGCAGCCTTCTTGGTATGTGACGGTGGTAGGGCCGGCTAAGTGGGAGCCGGCGTCGTGGCAGCGGACAGTGGAAAGGGTGGAACCAACTCGTCGACTTTTCTCTGAATTTCCGAGGCAGCCTGAGAAATGGGGAGCAATGAGTGGGAGTGAATGCTTTTATGGAGGAAACGATTCACTTTCATGAGTGTGTCAATTTGCAGTTTAACGCTTTCCACGGTTGCAAGCTTAATCTTGCTTTGTTTGAGAAGTTCTTCTTTCTGAACCACAAGTTCTTTTCGTCGGAGATCGAGTCTGAATCAGGGGCTGAGAAGTTGTTTCCCTGGAGCGTTGACAATTAGTACCTTTGCCGCTCTGCAAGTTCAAAGCTGAGGCGGTTGAGCATCAATTGGTGCGGATTCGCGAAAACATCTGGGGTGCGAGCCTCTTCGGGGGCTAGTTCGTGGAACTCTTCAAGGGAGTGAAGGGGAATATCCTGAAAGATCGAACTGCGAGGATGCTAAGGGGGTCAGTGTCGGGAAAAGAGAGGCGAAACGCACGCAAATTGGCGACATTTGTCAATCTCGCGCTCGAGATGGCGTTTCTCGTAGAGCAGGTTCTGAAGACCGAGATGTGTCTGATCCATGTCCTGCCTGGCATCAGCGGTGGCTTGCTTGTGTGTGCGAGTGGCGGCATTGGCGTTCCTGTTCAGCGCCTTGAGACGGGCAAGAAGTGCGCTGGCACGAATGTGGACCGCAGTTGGGTCTGCACTGGCATATTCTGGCGAGACGAGGTCCTGGAAATGTCTTATGGCGGGATCATTGGACATGGCATCAGGCAGCATGATGAGCGCCGAGGGAGATGTGTGGTTGCAAAACACGTGAGCGGGACCCGGGAGGACCGGACCGAGAAAGATTGAGAAAGATATGATCAAGGATTGATCAAGGATATGATAGACAGATGAGACAGATGAACAGCAAGTCAGCGAATCGGCAGCACCAGTCAGCAAGCAACGAACCCGCGTCGACTTAGCAATCCACTTTTGATCCAGTTTGAGTATCCGCTGACGAAGACACGGCTAAATTTCATTATCTGCACACCGTTTCTCCCACACGTCACCCGCGATATACTAGATCCACCATCCTCCTCCTTTCCATCACCAGCTACCACCATCTCATCAACAATGTCTACAGTTCAACGGGCCCGTTCTGGCACAATCCCCTCCATGGAGACCAGTGGCCACGTTCTCAAAGATAACACAATCATTGTCGGTGAGCACCCCTGTCACTCTCCATCTCTCCATCTCCCTGATCTGCATCTCCTTGCAGTTTTTGGCGCTTCTGGCGATTTGGCAAAGAAGAAGGTTCCATCGTTTCTTCGCGATCACCCTTCACCCAACTCCTAACACACACTACAGACATATCCTGCCCTGTTCGGTCTTTATCGCAACGGTTATCTCCCCAAAGATGTCCATATCGTCGGCTATGCTCGCACAAAAATGGACACAGAAGAGTATCACAAACGAATCACTTCTTACATAAAAAACACAGATAACGATCCTGCCATCTCTGCCCAGCTGGAAGAGTTCAAGCAATTCTCGACCTATGTCGCGGGCGGTTATGAAGATGCCGAATCCTTCTTCAACTTGACAAAACACCTCGAGGAAATCGAGAAGACCTACCTCATTCCTTCTGCCAACCGCGTCTTTTACCTTGCGCTTCCCCCTTCGGTGTTTGTCCCCGTCGCAAAAAACATCAAGGATTGCTGCTACTTGACAAGAGGGGTCAACCGTATCATCGTCGAGAAACCATTTGGCAAAGATCTTGAATCGTGTCGGTCGCTTCTCAGCTCTCTCAAAGAGTCGTGGACAGAAGATGAAACCTACCGGATTGACCACTACCTCGGCAAGGAGATGGTCAAAAACCTGCTCGTCTTGCGTTTCGGGAACGTTGCCCTCAATGCTGCGTGGGACCGAAATTCGATCAGCAATGTTCAGATCACCTTCAAGGAGCCATTCGGCACGGAAGGTCGCGGCGGATATTTCGACGAATTTGGAATCATCCGTGATATCTTGCAAAACCGTGAGTGCTCTCGTGTATGTGGACGAACTCACACTGACGCATGCGTGCGTTCAGATTTGCTGCAAGTTCTGAGTATTTTGACGATGGAGCGGCCTGTGTCGTTTAGCGCGGAGGATATCCGGGATGAAAAGGTACGGGTCCGACATGATCGTCATAGGCCCTGTTCTCATGTATGGGATAGGTCAAAGTATTGCGTGCGATCCCAGCTATCAAGCATGAGGACACACTTTTGGGACAATATGTCTCTGCAAATGGGAAGCCTGGTTACCTGGACGACGACACGGTTCCAAAGGGCTCTGTCTGTCCCACGTTTGCAGCGACTGTGCTCAAGATCCAGAACCCAAGATGGGAAGGTGTGCCCTTTATCATGAAGGCAGGCAAGGGTAAGCGGGAATGAGCGCGTTTCATTTGTCTGCGACTAAATCTGGTGATGGAAGCCCTGAATGAGGCCAAGGTTGAGATTCGCGTTCAATTCAAAGATGTGACGCAGGGGATCTTTGCGGACATCTCGCGCAACGAGCTGGTGGTGCGGATCCAGCCGTCTGAAGCAGTCTATCTCAAGCTAAACACGAAGACGCCGGGATATTCTTTCCGCGCCATTCCGACGGAGATGGACCTGACATACAAGAGACGGTTCACAGACACGAAGATTCCAGAAGCATATGAGGCCTTGATTCTTGATGCATTGAAGGGTGATCACTCCAACTTTGTGAGAGACGACGAGCTGGATGTGGCGTGGAAGGTGGGTGTATTGAACGGGCACGAGGATGTGATCACTGATAGGAGGGACAGATCTTCACACCGATCTTGCACTGGATAGAGGGCAAGGATGGTGTCCCACCGAAGCCTCTGCCGTACCCCTACGGCTCACGTGGGCCTGCCCAACTGGACGCGTTCATCGAGAAATACGGCTACAAACGGGCGTCGGATTAGTGCGTTGTGTCGGTGACGGTCTGCTGGCTGGTACTGACTGGTTGCAGTGCATGGCCTGTTACGAACGCGTCGAACTTGTAAGAATAGTCGATACATAGCGCATTCTGTATGACCTCGGTGTATGTCGAGTAGTATTAACTGTCAAGCACGTGATGAGTTCGATTTGCGGACTGGATCGAGATGATGTTGATTGTCAGCGACTCAGCGGAGCCACTCTCGCCAATATTAATCTTGCACCCCGCCGACGTCGTCTGTGCGTGTATGCGTCCATCTGAGTGCGTCTCACCGAGTGTCTGATTCCTTCCCTTCATCGGACACGACCATCCCTTCCCCGAGACTACTAATACCCCACCCCCATCCCCCCCTCCTCATCACAAGCGCTCATGTTTCCCTCCCCGTCCGACCTATTTCCTCTCTTTCACTGCCCTCTCTGTCCCTCGTCAACTTTCCCCTCCGCCCCAACAACTCTGCGCTGCGGGCACACTCTATGCTCCTCTCACGTTCTCTCTTCCCAGTGTCCCATCCCGAGCTGTTCTCCCCAGCAGCAGTCACAGACCCCAAACATATCGGCCTCTTCTCGCGTCGCTTTCTTCCCTGCGCCCATCTCCGCCACCACCTTCCCATCAGACTATGTCCGGAGAAGAGTCGATGTCAGAGTGAACAACATCATGCACCTCCTCGTCGAAGCTTCGGAAGAAATCCAAGATGACCCTGCCCCCCTCGTCGACCCCTACGGCAGCTCGGACGATGACTCGGAACCAGAGGATCATTCTCAGCCTTCCTCGCCCACTCTTCCCCTCGATCCCGACTCTCCTTCGGCTTCTCGTCCAAGTATCCCTCGCCGCTCTGAACTAGATGACCCATCGGCCGATCTCCCCTCTTCTTCCATGCCACATTCACCTCCCCGCATCGATTCTCTCCAAGACTTTGAGAAAGCTTTGTCTTCCGAACTCACTTGCGAGATCTGTTTCATGATCCTCTACCAACCAGTCACAACTCCCTGCCAACATGTCGGTATCATCTCCCTTCCATATATATCGCTTCTCACATTCCTACAGACGTTTTGTTCAAAGTGTCTCCAGAGATCACTTGACCATAGCCTGCTTTGCCCCCTCTGTCGCGAAGAGTTCCCTGGTTTTGCTTATTTCCAAGACCACCCTCACAACAAAATCATCCTTTCACTCCGTGGGTCTGTTACGTGACTGCATAACATCTTGGTTTACCTTCTCTCTTCTAGTACTCAGAGCATTTCCAGATGCCTATTCCAGCCGTGGCGAGGCAGTGGAGCGTGAAGAACGTGACGCTCGTTTGGATACCCCCATCTTTGTCTGTCAACTTTCCTTTCCCGGAATGCCCACTCTCCTGCACTTCTTCGAGCCTCGCTACAGGCTGATGCTCCGCCGTTGTCTCCAGAAACCTTCTCCCACCTTTGGAATGGTCATGCCTCCTCGCGCTGCACCTATGCCTGGACATGGTACGAATGCAGGTTCCGAGTTTGGAACCATGCTTGAAATCAGGAGTGTCCAAATGCTCTCGGATGGTCGTAGCATGGTAGAGACTTGGGGGTCCCATCGTTTCCGAATACTCGAGCGAGGCTCATTGGATGGTTACATGATCGGCAGGATCGAGAGAATCGACGATTACGATGATGATCTTGCAGAATGGGCAGTCGAAGATGACGATGGTGCGTCTTCGTCCTCCCATGCAGCTCAAACCGAGATATCGCCCCCTTCTCCCCAATCTTTGCTCTCGCGGATAGCATCTAGCGTGTCGCCTCCTCCGTCGCCAGTTTCAGTCGCTTCCTCTCACCGCTCAAGCTCGCCTGGGGTTTCGCAATGGTTCCTCTCTACTCCGGTACTTTTAGCAACATGTCACGCGTTTTTGAACCAGCTCCGTGAAGGCACAGCTCCGTGGGTCGTCCAGAGACTGAATTATACATACGGACCGGAGCCACCCGATACCGATCCTGCTACATTTTCATTTTGGATGGGAATGGTTCTCCCTATCGACGAACATGAGAAGGCCAAACTTTTGCCGGTCAAAAGCGCGCGACTAAGACTAAGAATGGTAGTTGGCTGGATCGAGCAACTAAACAGTAACTGGTTTGTTCTCTCCTCCGTGGTTTTCGGTGTAATTGATTCTCACAGGCCCGACAGGTGGTTCTCGAGAGGTTGCGTCGTGCTATAGTTGGCTTTCTTCGTTCATCTTGTGTGTAACTCACAGCTTCCTACCTTTCATTTTCTTCGCGATCACACTAGGCCATCATTCAGTCATCCACTAACCACTGTTAACTGTATCCCATCTTTCAGCATCGTGCATCACGTGTCTCCTCTCTTTATTTACGATTTTCTCGTGCAGTGTTCGTTTTCCTTTCCCCTCTGTTGGGGTCACTGTGCATCATATTATTGTGTTATTTTTTCCTTTGGCACCTAGCTCTGAAACATTTCTTCGTCATTTCCAAGTCATTTCGTTTGATCACCCGACGGAAGTGTGACGTCCGTTAATCAAGGTCACATCTCGTGTCACAATTGTCACACCGTAGCATCCATCGTGCCTTGCGATGCTACATTGACAGCACTTGTACTAGTACTACCGGGTTCGCTGTCCAGCATGGTGACCCCGAGCACGGGTTCAGGACCACCGTTGCGTCTGTTGATGCCGACAGTCTGGTCACCAATACCCCAGGCCTTGTCCGCGCTGCCCTCTTCCTTGTCGACTCGCTCACCACGCACAAAGCCGACCACAGGACGGTTATCCGGCGTCCGTTCCCGCTCGGGTTCCGTTGCTGCAACGGCTGACAGATCTGGACCAGCACCCTTTCAAGTGATCTGGGGAACCGAAGAGACAGAGTGTTTGGATGGTGAGCGTTGGATTGGGCGAAAATGTCGCTTCGAGATCGTTGTGGAGCGCATGGAGCTGGTAGGATACCAGATGTATGCTGTCGAGAAGTGGTAAGCATAACACATCATGGCTTGACAAACTTGCTGTTCATCTAGAGTCCTACAGGATAGTGGAACGTACGCGTCCAGTGACCGTGTTGACGGTCTATACCGGTGACCCTTCTCACAAGGCACGTCCCGGGACTGGGCGAATCTCGTGTCGTGCTTGACGCACGTTTGCATAGATTTTTGTCACTGCCCTCAGTCCTGCATCGAATTTGACCCCTGCGGAAGCCCAGTCAGAGTTCAAGGCCGCTGTCCAGCACCTCCGCAAACAGGATGGAGCACGACCCAGAGAAGTGAGGGCATCGCGTGGTCTTTCGTAGCATGTATGCTTATGGATCACATAGACTCCAAAGGGTACACTCATGGTGACCTCACTTGCTCACTTCCGCTCAGACTACACGATCGTGCATATACCTAACGGCGATTTCCTTGCTGCACAAGAGCGCCTTTATGCAAATATCAACCTACTTCGCATGGGCTGTAGCGGTCGGAGTGCGGTCACGCTTGAAGAACCAAGGTAATACATATATAGGTTTAGGTTGTATGCTTGACCAAACTTTTTCCATAGCGATACGACCAAGGATCGTTTCAAGTCAACGTACTTTCTTCACGATGGACTACCGCCTCCTGGTGCCTTTAGAGCCAAATCACATTCCCGTACACACACGCGCACATATTCACAACCTATCACTACCCTTCCGCCCGCCGTCCCAGAAGCATTGACGTTCCCTTCCCTGGTATCTCATCAAACCAATAACAATGCCATCATCCTCAACCAGCCAAATGTCGTGCAGACCGGCGCCCAAGTCACGCAAGGAGTCTCCCGCCATCCGCACTTTACAACGTATGTACTCGAGTTGGTCAAACTCCTACAGGCTGCACTTGCGATGTGTGGCATGTTTCCGCTACCACCTCCACATGCACCAGGACCGATGTTTGATGGGCTACTGTGCGATGCGACGATCGAGGGACTGCGAAAATGGGTTGCCGAGATTGGTGAAGGGTTGATTGGTTTCGAGGTAAGTTTCTAGTTTCGGTGGTCATAGGTGTCATGCAAATACAGCTGTCATAGCCGACAGAACGTATCGCGGACCCGAGTGTAGTCGCTGTGATTCTTTCCTTCATTCTGTCGACGCGCAACAAGCTTGCCGCCTGGGTACCGACCGTCACCAAAGATCCATTTCTTCACCCCCACGAGTTTCTCTACTCATTAACATCATATGTATACTCGCAAACTACCACCAACAATAGCACTCAGACGCTTCCCGTTCCGACGCCGCAACCTGGGCACTCCAATTCATCGCCCGGGAGTGGAAGTGTCTCACTGACTACTTCGCCTGTCATCCCCCACCAGCCATTCGCCCCTCAAATCATCTTGTCAACACCCAACCCACCCTTGCATCCGTTAGCCTCTCTTCAGTCTCATACCCCAAGTTCTACCATCACGCCCGCACCGGTTACCTATCTGACCCTCGCCCTGCATACTTCACTGCTCTCTCAACACGATGCTAAACTCCGACATTCAGACTCTCGCAAAGTCCATCGTGTCATTCTCTCAAAACTTGACCCGACCTCCGATTCAGACGTAACAGATGAAGAAAGGAAGTGGCTTGGAGGGCGCGTGATGGACCTCGTAGGGCGAGTGAGTGCGAGTGGGGCGAGTGGTACTGGCCCGGGATCTGTGGGTGCGCCCACCGCTGATCTGGGAGTATTCGTCCGAGAAATCGTCAGTGGTCGCGACCGGGATCGTGAGAAAGAAAGAGAAAAGGATAAAGAAGTGGAAAGGGAACGAGACAAGGAGAGGTCGAGCAGGGACGGGGAAAGCGTGAAAGACCGTGGGGATAATGTTGCTGAGAAGGAGAGGGTCGGAGGCAGCGTGAGGACTCTGTGGACCGGCAAGGTCGAGGTGTTAGTGAGGATGCGAGAACGCGTAGAAGGGACGGGGTGGACCTTTCGGGGGATGGAAAGAGAAAAGGAAGTGGATAGAGGTAACGACAAGGACAGGGACAGGTTCACTTCCAGCGACGTGGAAGACGTGTCGAAGACGCTCGGAGACGATGAGTTGGCTTTCGGTGGAGCATGGTCGGGGAAAGTGCAGAAGCGGCTAGAGATGTGGACGGGGTAGGTCTGAATATGTTTTGATGACCGTTTGTTGACGTTCGTAGTATCAACCGGTCGAAGAAGTCCGTGGATCTTTCGACGACTCCCATGAAACTTGTGGGGCGTACCTCATCTGTCGTGATTCCCTTGTCTACACAGTCATCATCATCGGGACATGTCTACGCTGCCTCTGAACTGAAAGGGCTCGGAGTTCCTGCTGTCATATTGTCCCAGTAAGCCTCCCTCAAGGTATACTGTCACGTAACTCACAAGTCCCACCGCAGTGAAAATGGGGACGAGGACGAACTGCTAAGCAGTGGTCAGGTGTCACCGATATGTACGTGCACGACCCTTTGACGTTGGATCTTTTCGTGCAAAGAAATGCATTACGCTAAAGAATCGATTACTGATCTACCCCTCGGTTTCTAGCTATCTCGCGGCCACATAACCCTTTCATCCTCGGTGCCTCCCCAGATGTCAGTTCTGCCAACCTTGCCAGTACTGAGCATGACAGGCGACTCAGCTCCGCAGCGGTCTCGCCCGAGAGGTCTGGCGATGGCGAGGGGAGCGAGAGGAGGCAAAGCGCGGCTAAATGGGAGCATATCATAGGCAGACGTGAGGCATGGTGGAAGGGACGTGTGCTGGAAGATGAAATGATCAAGAAAGAGAACAAAGCAGGTTGTCGTCAAACCAGACGGTAGGTCTCTCCTGGGTCGCGCTCAAATGCCCATCGCTGACCTGCAACGTTACTCTCTGTACACGTTTAGAAGATATACATTTCACGATCTCCATTCCGTGAGGGATGTCTCCGTACTTCGCATGGACCGGATGCGGATCGATGTTGAATTGTGCGGACAAATCCTCATGATGCACAGACGAGAGGCACATCTGGAAGGGGTGGTGAAATGTCTCGAGGTTTGTGGTGTGCTTCTCGTGTTCTTCTCAACAATGATCTGAGTGTTCCTTGGTAGTTCTTGACGATGCACCTGGCACACGCTTCCAATGCACTTCGCACCACACATACAGCACACAAACCGATCATCGATGCTCTCACTTCACCCATTTCCAATCAACATTCCCTTGCACACCCTTCGACATCAATAACGGCTGCGATTTCTTCCGCTTCCCCTACGTCACTACCACACGCATTCCATGCACACACACACCCAGGCCTTACACCTGTCATGGCTGCTCTTCATGCCCTACCAGTCCCTCCCCCCGTTCCAGCCCTGCAATATGAGGCAGCACAACTGAGAGTAGACGACATGTGGGCTTCGACGAGGGATGTGAGGAGGAAGTTGTGGGAATTGCGCAGCATTGTATTCGGAAGGGATGACGTGCTCGGGGTGGGTAGTTCAGGAGCGAGCGCCGGAGTCGGGACACGGGGACGTCGCAAGGGGCGGAGGCGGCGAACATCTCAGTGGAGACTGGACGGCAGAGAATGCCCTGTGGACGTTCTTGGACGCACGGAATCGGAAGCAGAGGAAGAGAGGGCGATCATTGCGGACGGGGAATTCTCCGATGGTGAAGACGAGACGGAGAGCGAGGCCGAGTTTGGCACGGAGCGGAAGGACGACCTCGGAGATAGCGGTGGGGACGAAGGGGAGAGGGAGGCGATGGGTCCGATGTGGTTACTGAGAGTGTTTACGAGCTGGGGAGCAAGGCTTGGGTTCATCAAAGGTGAGGCAGATTCAGGTACGGGAGCTGGTCCGAGTATACCGGCGACGAGGGAGCCATCGCCAAGTAGGGTTGTGGGCACTGATACAAGTCCCGGTATTGGTGGATCTTGATCGATTGATCCATGGATGCGTCCAGCTTTGCCAGTTTCGTACTGGCTTCTCTTTGTTTGATCACCAGGTGTTTGCTGGACCCTGATATATGATACCATTGGATGCTACATTAGTTATACCAAACCTTGTTAATTGATTGTACCTGGCGATACATTGACGCCTTCACCAAGTTTAGGTGGAATCGACATCAGGGGGACATGTGACATTAAAGCAGAGGATATAATTTCATTGAAGGCTGCGATTGTGCATTACAGCCATAGAATTAAATGAAACCACGATGTGACCATTGAAAGCTACTTGTGAACGGCCTTTCCCTGAGATTTCCTGACAGCACGTTTGTGGTTTCGCTCGAGAAGCTAACAGATGGAGATGTAAGGACGTTGAGACGAAGTGAGAAGAAACGACGGACCTTTTTCTGCTCGGCGGCACTGAGTTTTGCGATCTTCTCCTCCTCGGCCTTGCGTTTGGCATTTCTCTTGTCCTCGGCAGCCTAGAATAGTTCATGAGGAAGCTAGCCTAAAACATACAAGTGATGGAACTGACCTCTTCTCTCTTCTCCTTGGCCTGGTCTTCGTTGATGTCCTTCTCGACGTCATCTCTGACCTTTTTAATCTTTGACTTGGTCTCTGGGCGCAAGACAGCTTTTCCAGCGGCCAAGAGGTCCACAAGTGCAAATGTAGCATCGATGATCGGGAGGAGTTCGTGTGCGTTATGCGCGCTGGGGAGCTTCACGTTAAGGATGACACGCTTGCTCTTGAGTTTCTCCTCGGCATACCCGGCCGCTGTGTATGGCCTCTCATGGGGCTGATCAGTGATGGAAAGGGAGCGGAGGTATTTGAGGAAGGGAGGGGTCGAGAGGAGAGGGGGAAGGGTCGTGGAGGGGGAAAGTTGAAGTTTAAGAATCGCGTCCGTAACGTCTGCAAACTCAGACATGAGCGAGAGGGACGAGGGAAGGGAAGCATGTTCGGTGGTGCGAGTGAAGGTCTGAGAGAAACGCGTTAGTATAGCAAGTGAGGGAGAAGTGGTGTGAAAATACGAACGAGATCCCAACGGTGTTCCTTGATTTTCGTGAGCTGGGATTTGTTGACGACTGCCCAGACAAAGTCGGGAACGACTGCGGCAGTTTCGGGGCCGAGGAGAAAGTCGAGTGTGAGTTCGTCGACGGGGTCGTAGGTGAGGTCGTACATGCACCAGAGACATTGCCAGAGGTACTGAAGCGGGTCCTGTCGAGGAGTGAGGGAAAGAACGGTGTGGAGAGAGGCTAGGGCGCGTCTTCCGGTGGAGAATACGAAAAAGTCTGTGGGACCGTCGGAGATGAGACCTGAGGAAGAAGTCGGGGCAGAGAAATTGCGTGTGAGAAGGGGGAGGACGGCGTTGTAGACGGCATTGGCCTTGCGCTGGTTGTGGTATTTTCCGTAGGCTGCGAGTGCGACGTAAAGGACGAGTCCGAGGAGGAGGTATGCCTGTACTACGAAAACTAAGGGTGTGTGAGCAGAGATTCGGGGTGGGTGTCGAGACTACTTACGACCTGGTCTGAGGACGAGGAATTTCCAGCGGTATTCCAGCCCTGTGTAGTCATCCGATATGGCGACTGGATGGGGAGTGACCGCGGATAATATGTTGATGAGGATGGAAGACATGAGTTGTTATGGAAAATTTTCGGTGGGAGACAAGGACACGAGGACGAAGAGAGGGAACAGATCGAGCACACTTTGGCAACTGGCTGTCATCTTCGAAACTGAGCAGATCACCCTAAATCACCATTTCCTATACACACTCTATCGCATTCTATATCTAAAGGTAAGCTAAAGGCAAGTCAGCCCCCATTCTCTGCCCTACAGCTCACATGGACCCATCGTCCTTCTTCATCGACG
>JBBPRG010000308.1:0-14793 GCA_038092895.1 Chalciporus pseudorubinellus | reverse complement strand
GGGAACATGCAGTCCCAGAGGTGTTATTACAAGTGAACAAGGAGATCACTGGTCCTTACACGCTTGGTAAGAAATCCAAATTTCTACTAACAACGAGCTACGAACTTCCCCGACAGGCGAGCAATTTTCGATCGCAGACATTCATCTCTCCGTTTGGTTGGAACACGTTGTCAGGCTCTCAGGCGGCAGCTTCAGCGACTCGGGAGATGTTGCAATGATGAAAGTGGAACAGCATGTTGGGTTCAGTTTGCTCAAGAGTTCTCTTTCTCAGCTTCCGACGGGTGAAGCCCAGGCTCCTAGGAGTAAATTGGCAATCTTTTGGGACGCGATGAAGGGAAGATCGAGCTGGAAGGGTGTTTTTGTGTAGACTCGGCTTTCTTGTCTTGTAGGATCAATCCATCCACAAATCCGAGCAGTCTGTACAGCTGTTTGAATCCGATGTCAGTAAGGCTACGGTGGCGTAGCTGCGACACGGTGGTAGTAATAGTAGTCAACATTTTATTTAGGACCTCCCCGAACCAACAAATTGATCCTTCGATATATTAGTCCTACGCTTTTCCGGTCTGTCCTGCCAGAGCTCGCACTGAACTCGCTCCCATCCCTTCCACTACTCGACGCCCAGTCTGCGACGGCATGGCAGGCTTTCGAAATCCCTTTACTTCTTCAAGACCACCACGACCCCTCGAAGAACAGTACGAGTTTTTGGCCAGTTCGGATCCGCAAGAAGTATCTAGCTTTACACCAAGCACACTGCCGGTTGGAGCACACCCGGACACATACCCAGATACCTCGCGAGTGGATCGTTCCTCCTCTGAGTCTTCTACTTCGGTTGCAGCCCAGACTCAGTCCCGAGCATCGTCACCTTCGCCTTCATTCCCATCTCACCAACTTACCTCGTCGCTTTCTGATGCCGACGGCGAGCCAGTATCACCATTACTTGGGAGCTCCGGGACCTATGCCAGTATCCGGGATTCCAGTCGCGGATGGTGGACTTTTCGTTCTAATTCACGCAGGAGACGGAAACGGGATGGATGGATGTGGAGATCGTTCAAGAAGGGTGTCAGAAGAATTGTTCGACACCCATTATTCCCTCAACAACCAATAACCATCGTGAGGCCCTTACTCTATCAAGCGTCGCGGTTCCGCTCATTTTCGATCAGATTTTTGCTCTCCTCCTCTTCACACTCTTCGCCATTTCGCTCACGTTGCTACTAATGTACATTTTAAACCCTGACAAGGAGCCATTACCCTGGCAAGCATACTGTGCTATCCCTCCTTCATCAAGTTACCCCCCAAGTTACCGCACACGGCACCCTTATCCGTATCTAGACCCCTTTCCGGACGTCTTTCCGCCATCCTTCCCTCCAGATGACTTGGATTTAATCCCACCAGCAGGAGTGTTCCTGGGTGTTTTCTCGATGGACTCTGCATTGGAGCGTAGAATGTTGATCAGAACTACATGGGCATCGCATCCTCGAAGTCGAAACGGTGCGGGTGTGGGCGACGATGGACGAGGAACGTCGCGAACTCTGGTACGATTTATTCTAGGTCAACCTCGTAGTGGTTGGGAAAGGCGTATACAAACCGAAATGGAAAGTAAGTTGTATTCGAAAGGTTCTATTCCCCTGGTAACACAGATTGACGACCAAGTATAGTGTACAATGATATCGTCATTCTGCCTTGTGCTGAGAATATGAACTCCGGGAAGTCGCATGCCTACTTCAGTTGGACTGCTGAAAACGCATGGGTGCCTCCTGTTTACCACAATACCTCGGTTCCGGAACCACATTTTTCCTATTCGGCACAATCGTCTCCTGCGCCCCACCCTGCCCCTCATGATTCGCGTCTCGTATGGGAAGACTATGCATCGGGCAAACCCCGGCCTTGGGTGCGACCAGACTTCGTTGCCAAAGTCGATGACGATGCTTTTGTCATGCTGGCAGAGTTGGAATCACGGATGAGACTGGAGTTGCATGCCAAAGGGCATAGTCCTTATGGAATGCCAGACAACGTCACGTCCCTCAGAGTCGACACTCTCAACGCCCGTTCTCCCACCACTCCCGAGTCAGACCTCAGCGTACTCCACGAACAAGCTGGTCTTATTCAGGATCCGCTGGTTTATTGGGGTTATCTCGTTAAGGACCGGTTCATGGCCGGGGAACTATACGGCCTGAGCTGGAGCCTCGTTACCTGGGTCTCGAAAGACCCAACCGTCAAAGGCCTCACTAATGGCGCCGAGGATAAGCAAACAGCAAGGTGGATGAGCCTACATCCTCAAGCTTCTCAGATTCGTTGGGCAAGCGAGCGATGCTGGATATACGATCATCCCCGTGCTGGCACTGTGTAAGTGCAACTACTAGTAAACACTTAACTCATTCATTTACTCACTCTGTTTCTCCCTTAGCTACTCGCATGGTTTTCTGTTTCCTTCGCATTCCACACGCGTCAAGCAGTCTGTTCTATCCTACATCGAGAATATGTCCAAGAACAGCTCCCGAACGGCCAGTACCGCTGCTCAAACCTCACCAAATACTCCTTATATCCCTACCCCATCATCGTGGGCTCATTCCAGTGTATCAACGTTTGGGGTACGCTACCAGCAGCCGGTTCAGGATATGTCGCTGGCTGAAAGTGTGGAGGCACTGGTGGAAGGGAGTGATATGTCAAAGCTACGTGAAGGTACTGCTATGAGCGCCAATTCGTCGACGCATTCTGACTCCATTTATCATGGATAGCTCCTCGAATAGATCAAGCATGGCGGTTTAGAGAGGGTCAACTGAAGCGATACAACGATAAGCGCGTGGGCGGAACTGTTGTCGTGCACTTCATCAAGATGCATGCATGGTTTTTGGAAACCGCACTCGCTTTCCTCGAATCTAAAGATTATTCGGAATCTGAGCTAGAGGGTTTCTCTAACGAACCGAACAAGGACAGGCTTAGCGTCGGTTTGCCGGCCGTTTGGACGGATGGATTACATTCAAGCCCGTGAATGCAAACCCATTTGTGACGTTGGACCGATCATTCACCCTGTTCAACGTTGCTAGCTGATTCACTCCTTGCTGTATTTACATACCTTTTGGACTATCACTTATTTGTTAAGTTGCTCTGAGCTGTACAACACTTTCAAGTTTCAACCTGACACAAATTATACCGGAATTTGGACTAAGGATACAATGAACGAAAATAAGCCTGGGGACATCAGCCACACTGTCCCGTCCAGTTACTTCAAGTTGCTCGATTGTCATTAGTAACCATCCAACATGAGCGTGGGGGGCAGAGAGCCGCCGTCATCAGTATTCGTGAGAGGGTCAGTCGCTTGCAAACGGTTGAGTACAGCTCTTCTGATGGTCCCCTCCCATTGCTTGAACCACACTCCTTCCTTTAAGCCGACAACTCGGGTCTGCGGATCAGAGGGATTGGCAGATCCTGAAGGTTGTCCGAAGGTACTCTCTGACTGGAGAGGGTCTTGGAATGGGCTTTCGGGGAATTTGGCATCGCCGGGATATTCCGGGGGAGACGTGACCTGCTCGACACGCTTTAGGGCGTATGCACCCCCGCCTACTCGCCAGATGCCACCGCCGTGGGGGTGAAATCGTTTATACAGCCACACGAATGGGTATATGAGGGTGATGATTAACAAGAACTTGATCCAGCCGTTTGAGAGTGAGCGTGCAAGACGATTCTGTGAGCGGACATAGATGATCGAATTCGAGGTTTCAAAGGAGACATCAAGATCGCCTCTGTAGTGAGTGGATGATACGACGGAAGTGGTGGCGGCTTTTAATGCATCGAAATTCCAGCCGTATACGACCTGCGAAGCATCATTAATAGATGGACCGTGTAGATGAAATGATGAACGAACCTTACGATACTCGAATTCCTTTAATAGCTTCTTGCTAGAACAGTAGTCGTCTGCCCATTGACGAACTGTCCACGAAGATTTCAACACACTGTTCTTGTGCATTATGTTGGGCTGAGCTTCGCTCCATGCATAGTCGCTGCCGATCCATGGAGGGAAACCTCTGGAATTACGCTCATGATCCCATGCCTTCGCGGCCTTTATCTCGGCCCGCTTTGCTGCTCGTTTCTCCCAGTCGATGCCAATTTCGCGGAACATATTGCCCCGATATGCTGGAACACTGTCCCCCACCGACCAATGTGTCACGTCACCAAAGATATGTTGACCAACGTCGATTTTAAAGTCGAAATCAACGATCCTTTCTGTGTAGCGCTCTGTCTTAAAGTCTGTGCGGTCTCCATGACGAGAGTGAACCATGCGGGTATGGGTTTCGTTATGCGATCCTTTGCAGTGCAGGACGATTCGAGGCGGGGTGGATGCCTGAGAGAGTAAAAAGCGGTAAAGGGCTTCGCCTTTTGCTGTGTTAGGTGTGGTGTCATGGTGGACAAAGAGGGGACAAACCATCTTCATTGAGGTGGGAGTCATGGGAGATGACATTCCCGGTGGAGGATGTAGTGTAAGTGGCCTCGTAGGGGGTAAAAGCTGGGGGCTCTTCTCCACCCAGGGGAGCGTATGATTCGGTCTGGGAGAAGTGGAGGACAGTGTGGTCTCTGAAGCTTTCCTCGAATGGAGGGGGTGTTAAACTAGTAGATAGTTGGTAGGAGGGGTCCACTGGAGCAGGGGGTCGTTCCTGCTGCTTCGACTGAGTGGCTTCTGGCTCGAGGATGACCATGTCGAAGGCGATGGGAAGATAGGGATGGTTGAACCTGCAGGTTCTGCCGTTTATGGACTTGATTCAGACCGCAGCTTGCCACACACCCATCAATAAGCGTGCCTCCCACTGCCAGTGGCACGGCCTCGGATGCGGCTGTTTGATTAGGTCCAGAACGGCGTTGACGGCCGTGCTGAAGCCTGAAGGGCCTAGGATGGCCGCACTTGCGGCCCCATCTCTAATCCAGGACACAGGTAGGCCAGGGCATTCCGCTTGTCCTTCGACGTTCGCACTACGGGGATCCATTACTAAGGGCTGAGCTTGCCTTACTGAGTGCCCGAGTCGCAACGTGAACCCCCCCGCGCCTGGGCGAGTCCGTCGCTCTTCACACCATTTACGCCCAACTCGAGGCTTCACAATGACCGCTGGAATCTAGCCTTGCTCACACCACAGAGCAGTCAAAGGGTGAGCCTTTCTTCTTATTACTTTTTACTTGTCAAGATTTCAGGCTTGCCGGTCGAGCTGACTGCTAGACATTTGTATCATTTCTCCTTCGAGGCCGAATCTTGGCCTGGTATTCTTCATTTTCTTCCAATTCGTTAGCTCCCCGACCGCAGGTTTTCCTGAGGCACCTTCCTTCCTTTCGCCGTAGAAATTATTCGTTTGTCCTGCTCAAACTCCCCTCTGGCTCCTCTCATGGGTTTGCTTGCATCTCACATTGCTCTTGTTACACGCGTTCCTCCCCACCGGAATTATACGTCCTCGACGTTTGCTGCTGGTATCTCCCCTCCCACGCCTCTGGTATTCATTGTGTTTCCCAACGCACTATCCGCACCATCTATACCTCCGAGTGACCCTTCCTTGCAATATTTCATCGTGGACACTACATCCCCAATTACCCGGGTGAATCCGACAACACCTTCGCCCACCTTGCACCCTGTCACATCTTCTGACAAATCCCAATCTACGTGCGTTGACTTCGTGTCTTTCAGGTTCTCCTTTGCATGAGCCATCTATAGTACTTCGCCGACCACTATGACGTCAACGACAATGGCGTCCTTCGTGGCATCGCCATCAGCGAGTCTGTCCAGACCATCATTGTCCACTCCCGAAACTTCTGCAGGAACTTTATCGATGCCCTCGTCCATTGATCCAGTGACATCCGTCGGTTCAAGTACCGTAAATACCACTCCAACAAGCTCTGTTCAGCCGACAACCTCTCCAAGTCCGACTACAAGTCCTTCGTCAACGACAGAACCTTCCTCTACTACACCTACTACTACTACATCCCCGCCCCCCACAACTACTTCATCTGCGTCAACATCAACTCGTCCCTCGACGTCAAACACATCATCCTCCGTAGCATCAACTTCGTCGTCATCCCCTTTTGCTTCTCAGACCTCTCCCACAAGCGCTGATATCCCCGTGTATGTATCGTAACCTAGACACTGGGGTTGGAGGGCGGCTAAAGTCTGTTTGTAGAACGACGGTGTTTGCAAGCACCACAATATTTATTACTAGCACGAATAGCGTGGGGGCGGTGATAACAGGTGCACCTCCAGTAGTTACTGAGGTGATTACAACCACGGGAAGTGGTGGAATAGCTACGACTGTCACTCAGGCTGTTGTCAATCCGACCCTTTCTCAGGACAATAATGCTATTGGAAAATCATCGTAAAGTTTCACATAGCTTCTCGCATCGCAAGTGCTGAATCGCAGTCACAGATTCTTCGACAACACAGGTGCCGTTGTTGGTGTCTTTGTTGTTGTCGGTCTTGCCAGTGCCTCTATCATGTTGTGGATATTATTCGCGATACGAAGACGCCAACGCATGAGACAAATCCAAGAGGATGCACTCGAGGCTGCAGTCGTTGCTGCAGGTTTAAATCGCGCTCCGTTGGATGACGATAATGAAGATGGTAGCCCAGTGTCACCGCAAACACGCCGTCGCTTGTCATCGGGGATGGGCCAACGCAGGAGCCTCCTTGGTTACGGCTCGGGAGGATCAGACTCTTTGCTAACATCTGCTAGAGCCTCTGAACCATCCGAAGATCTCCTACGGAATAGTTCACACGCGGACGCCCCCGCGCGGACGACAAGCTCTGCCCAGAGAATTGAGCGACCCATGCCGAGTGGGTCGAACGATTACGGGTCCTCTCGCGAACGGAAAAGTTCGTACGGCCATACTCCAACTTATAGTGCGGGCAGTTTTGAGCCGCTGCTGGCAAACTATGGGCAAAACACGTCAGAGCAGGACTCTTCCATCCCTCCGACCCCTCTTCCACTTCATTCTCGGCGATTGATTGATGCTTCCCCTCGACGCTCAGCGCGCTCTTTGCCCCATGAGTCCCACGAAAATTCCTCTGACGAGAGTGAAGGAGATAGATCAGAAACTGGTATCAAAAGGCAGAACTCGTCCGGCAGCTCTGGCTCTGTCCCACTTCGAGATGACGGGGAACACTCTCACCATGTCCTAGTGGTAAGCCTCCCTTCGTCGTCAATCATACATGATTGAATCAAAGTCCTAGGTTCGTAATGTACCTGATTCTCCAAGTGAACACTCAGAATGATCAACGCTCCCCTTGGAGAGCGTGCGTTGTTTGCAAGTTGTTTGCATTTGTTCCGCTTCACACTCAGGCTCTTCCTATAGCTACTCAACATACTATTTAGATCTCGCACACCACAATTGGACCACTCGGACTTACTAACCACCATAGTCGAGCCAATTCCGCCATCTGTGTAATAGTATATCACCATAATTCACCAGCGTCAAGGACAATATTAGACCTTTTGAACGATGCATCGCATACTTTTTTTATGTGTTTGATCTGTTTCCCGCTTGTCACGCGTCGGATCCCCTTCCCTTATCCACATGATATCTTTCCTATCTTTCCAAAATTATCTCCAGTTCGTATCTCTCTGGCATGTCATCGTCACGTCTATCTGACCCTCTCACATGCACAGCGGACCGTTCACTGGCATCTCTGTTATCGTCTTTGCTTCCGGTGCCCCTTAAGAGTCTATCAGAGTCCGCTCACTTTCACCTTCCCTCGATATCCTCATGTCTTATCAACCTAACGTATCCGAAACTACTGCGTACGGCTGCGCGCCATCGTTCTGGGTAGAATATCCCTCGGGGCTTGTTGATCTTTCGCGGACAGAACTTCCGACCCCAGGGGCCTCTGAACCACCCGCCTTGCAATCGTCTCAACTCGATATACCAGTAAATGGAGACCGTGTTATCAGAATTAACAAAGCTACAACCGCAGCTGTGATTATTGACATGCAAAAGTAGGGTTACTTTCTACCGTACCTCGTCCATATATTCAGCATGGCATCACCCACACCCAGCTTCTTCCTGCATTCTGACCTCATTAACCATCCTACTGGACTGGCTTGCGTCGACCCTCTTCTCTCTCTGGTTCCTGCTCTGAGGGAACAAGGTGTGAAAATCCTCTGGGTGTGCGTGCTTTAGCTTTAGGCATCTTGCGCAATCTCAATTCTATTCGTGTAGCAACTGGGGTCTTACGGACCATGAGCTCAAGACCATTCCGCCCGCTCTGGTTCGTGGTTTTAAGAAAGGGGGAAGGGGCGGGTTTGGCTCCGAATTGCCCGGCAATTACGGTAGAACGCTGATGAGGGATGCATACAATTCCGAGCTCTATATTCCCCTCCAGAAGGAGTACCTCAAGGGAAAGGAAGCGGGAACTGATGTCTGGATACACAAGAACAGGTATAGCGCTCGGCTGCGACGCCGTATGGACTAAAAATGTTTCTTTGATCTCAGGATGAGTGCACTGTGGGGCTACCAGAGCGAGTTGGACGTGTTTCTCCAACAGCATGGCATCACGACTCTCTTGCTCGGAGGTGTCAACACTGACCAGGTAATTTTGATATTGTCTCCATCTGTAACCTAGCTCAGGCGTTGTCAGTGTGTTGGAGGCACAGTCCTCGACGCGTATTATCGTGGATACGACTGCGTGGTAGTCAGTGACATCACAGGAACGACCACCCCGAACGGAGTGGAGAATTTATTCTACAACGTCCAGGTAGTGAGTGAGACTTGTAACAGTTATGCCTTCAACTCATAAAATCCACGTAGAATTACGGATTTTTGACTGACTCCGCGAGGATTATCGGCGCCACTAAACGTCCTTAAATAATAGTTTGCTACGAAATACATCATGGGTTGTGACCAGTGATTTACAAGGATTTAACGGGTCGAAACAAGTTAATGATTTCTAACACGAGTCGCATGCCACGCTTCATTTGGAATCGTGGGAGGTGCGCGCGCCTATACGTTCATTTTAGTTACGCACTCCTGTCCCAAACAGTTGTATGACTCACATCGGATAGTCTTCGCTTTAGAAAGAGGGTGCCAGCTCTCTCCGGTTTGGCTGGATGATCATGTACCAGCGAAGTGGCCGTGGATGACTGGGAGTCACTCCAAGAGAGGCCTGATGCGGATGATGGAGGCGTTAAGTACCCCTCCGAGAGCTTTCGTGATTTGGATTTCGCCTGTTCCCCAAGTGCGGGTGAGAGACTACCTGGCACGTAATCGGGCGAGCCTGGGAGTACAAAAGTGACACCAGGCACAGGGTCGTCGGAGGTCTTCATAGTTTCATCGAGGTCTTCAGAGAAGGGTGGTGGTGGACGCAACCGACGCGAAGGACGAGGTGGAGGACTATTGAGAGGTGACAACAAGGATGTAAAGCCTGATACAGACTCGACAATAGTTCTTTCATCATCCCCGAGAGGTAAATCTTGGGGATATATAGAAGGGGTGGAAGGGGCCGGCGATGGGGCCATGGCTGCCGAAGTAGTTGTGATGGGGGCCAATCCAATACGGCCTCTCGAGGGGTGATTTACTGCATGGAAGTCGCTGAAAGGGTCTCCGGCTTGTAATCCGCTGGGTCCTGCATCCCACATTGACGTTAGCACGCTTGTACCAATGCATGGGATGTAGTCTTACCTGTGTAGGCAGGCGCGAAGGGATCGATCGCAGTCATGGTTGGCATGATCGGTTGATCGTGACGGTCATCATCTGAATGTTGCACAGGCCAAGAAATGCCCGCGCGTAATGACTCGCGCGTTCGTCGTTTAAATCTTCGTATCCACAAAAGGCACCAAGTTGCCAGGAGGGCAACTACGACACCAACTGCCACAAAAGTCCCAGCCACAGCGCTGCGATTATCCATGAAGCTGTCGAACGAGAGCGTGTTCAATTAAAGCATAGGGTAACGGTCATAACATATGATACTTGCCTGGTGCTAATTGCTGATCCCCCAAATTCAGACGGAGTGGCAGCAGTATGTGTGGAGGTTACCGAGGCACTGTTCAGCTGTGTCGCGGCTCCATTCGACGTGGCAACCAAGCCACCGCTCAACTGTGTCGAAGTTCCCTTTGACATGTCAAGGGACGAAACAGTAGTTGGCAGAGTGACAGTTGGACTCGTCGTTGCACCAACTGTGGTCGTCTGTCCGATGGTCGTGCTCGTCGACGTCGGGGAGGTGGAAGTGTAAATGTACGAGGATGAACTTTGTCCAATTGACGGAGAAGGCTGTGCTGAAGTAGCGCCATTGCTTGGCGTGGACGCTGCGTACGCCAGCGGCGAGGAGCTGGATGTTGATTGTGATGGAGTGGATGAATTACCATCTGTAGCATTGGAGAGAGAATCGGACCCAGGAGAAAACGACACCAAGGAGCTTTATGCCGACCGAGAATGCATCGTACATATCATGGAGAGCATACCCTCAACGCGGATGTACAACAAAACCGATGAGTTACTCACGAGGATGCTGAACTGATAGGTATAGCCTCAGGCTGAGGCTGCGGGCCAGGACTGGGAGCAGGCGTAGTTGATACACTCCCCATAGCTGATACATTCGCCATAGCTGATACAGAGGAGGACGGGGCGAAGCTGGAAGACACTGTTATAACAAGGGATCAACATAACAGATTATTGTGGAGCATCTCGTCGGATCAGCGGCCATGACCGCTCAATAACCGCCACCAAGCCCAGCGGATGAATGCCCCTGACATGGAAAGCGAGCTCACCTAAGGGCTGGCAACTCATGCTGGCCACGACGGCCTCGTAGCAGGGAGGGAAGTGAGGCTACACACGAGTCAGCTTTTTATGATTGAGACTGGCCAGCAGATGAGAAAAGGTCAAACTGATCCTACGTGTAACTTGAACGTGTGTACATGATTAGCGAGTTTGGCGCTGAGGGAGAAGTCTTGTTGCGCGAAGTTGTGCGCGCGGCATCAATTGACAGCGAATGATTTGTGAATATGATCAATCTCGCGCCGTCACAAGATGGGCGGCGTGGTGGACGCTCGCACACCTCTGACACGCAGTGCTCGGCTAACCCACGGAATGGGAACTATGCATGTGGGGAATACGACAAGGCCAGCTGGCACTGTCATCAGATAATATTAATAGCATTCAGCAACCACGATGAGCTACACAAAACGTCTATATCAAGCGACTACTAGTAGATAAGTAAGTAAGTGAACAGAGTGAACAGAGTGAAATGAATGCGTATAAAACATTGCATGTGAAGACAAGAGTGACTTGAAGAGATGGTATATGTGGGAAAGGGTATGGGAAGCATGAAAGGCGACAAGACCTCGCTGGTGGGCTGTAAGGCATATCTCTCCCAACACCCGAGACTTCCGATATGGACGCCTGAGAGACGGCTCAGTGTACTGCCAGCATTAACAGCATCTTCCGGATGGCACCCAATTCTTCAGGCGAAGTTTATCCGATCGTCTTCTCCGAGCACCACTCAAACTGCCGAAACTGAGGTGGCTGGAGCTCGTTACTCTTCTCAGTGCCCGATCCCCATAGCTAACACCACTCCCGGCCTTTTCGGGGTCGAGAACACCTGATTCTATGGATAACAGAATGGATCGTGCAGCGAGCAAGAAAGGTGCCTCCACGTTGTCTCCAGTTAAGGAGGAAACCTCAAGGAAGTGAACGCCTGAAACAGGACACAGTCAATAAATCGAATCTCGGAGAAACACTAGTTACCGTTCTCGGCCGCCCATCTACTCGCCTCTGCCCACTCCACCTCTCTGTCTTCTTCTCTGTCCGACTTATTTCCGACGAGAACGGATACAAGATGGGGACTGGCGAGCGCCCTCGCATCTGCTAGCCATTTAGATAAGTTGAGAAACGTCTCACGGCTGCCATGAATCAGTATGAGAATACAGCTGGACAGCCAGCAAGGACGAACTTGGTGATGTCATAAACGAGGATCACGCCGGCTGCACCACGGTAATAGCTACGCGTGACTGATCTAGGTGCAACGTTCATCAACCATAGTTTGAAAACCCCATAAACCCACTAACCGGAAACGCTCCTGTCCGGCTGTATCCCATAACTGCGCAAGGTCAGTCAATATTGAAATCCCATATTGAACTGGAAGGCTAAACCTGGAGCTTGATCCTCTTCTCTCCCAGCTTAACCGTCCGACTAGAAAACTCGACCCCGATCGTATGTTGCGAATGGTGCTTGACTAAGCGGAGGATCAGACGCAGCTACGAGGAGAATGAAAGAAACAGACAAGCGTTGTGCGTGAAGTGATGAAGAAGGCAGGTTTTACCCGTACCAGCTTCACCTGGAACGGGCAGCGCACATATCACTGTTAGCTGGAGTTGCGTGGATGGGAGAGCAGCCAACCGATAATAATATATTTCATTAGGAAATCTGGATGCTTGTGAATAACCTTTGCGTTGCTGCGCCAGCAAGAACGTACCATAAGTCTCGAGAAGCTCGGTGGCATCCATATCGTACTCGTCCAAGGCCATAACGCAGTTCCGGTCGTTGGTGACCAGAGGGACTGGCCAACAGGTGCTCAGTGCTAATGCAGCGATATGTTTATTCCCACGGCTGCTATCCTAGCCTAGTCTAACCTAACTGAATCACCAACCCTTCCACGGAATCCAGACATCAACGACTTTATCTGCCCCTCCGTCGATATCTGAATCTACGACATAGTACCAAGGATGTCCCGCTGCGATCAAGCAGGCGTGCTGTCCAACAATCTGGATCATATCCCCAATCTTTAGCGTCGTGTCGGTTCGACCAGAGGCAGCGTCTGGTGGCATCTGTTCCAGTGTACCATGCTCTTGCGAGATTCTTCCCAATCTCCATGACTTGCCAACGATTGCACCAAATCCAGGTGTGCGTCCTGTGTCCTTGCTCATAGCAATCGCTCCGGCGTCACACATAGCCTCGTCCAAGCCATCCTTCCCTCTTCCAGAATAATACGAGATGACGGTCGCAAGTACGTGCTGCGAAACTCTCGGATGATCGACGAGAGTCGTGTGAAGTTGCTGCAGGTCAAGCATAGGATAATTGCCTAATATCAACCACATTTCCTCAGTCTCCCTGATCTACGTTCCGGGATTTGGCTTACCTGCATGCAACTCAAGATTGCCGTGCAGCGCGGAGGTCACTTGGGCTTTCGCTGATGCACTGTGCGCAGTAGGTGTCGAGCCTACGGACAACACGAACGGCTGACTGTGCACCCCCTTGTCAGGCAGTTCTGCCAGAACCTCCAGTGCCATCGCAGCAGCATCATTGACGAGGCGTACTTCCCCCGTCAAATATGATTCTGCTTGTTCAAGCGACGTTGATGCGTACGATTTTCCTGCGTGACTGTAAAATCCGTAGACGGAAATTACTGAGGACGACAACACCGCCTTCATGAAGGGTTTAAACGACTCGGGCTTGGGTGATGTTCCCGCTCGTCTTTGGCGAGTAAGTCAATATGAGGTCTTGGAAAGGAAAACAAGCTTACTTTTCACCACCGTCCACTTTGATGAACGTTGACCATATCTTTGGCTTTCTTTGTTGCTTCTCGTATGCTTCAAGATAGCTTACTTGCTCCAGGTTGTCCACGAAGATACGAACTGTTCCTCCGTACTTGACCATCTCTTCGTGGAGCGCTGAGAGGTCGTCGAGCTTGTTCAAGCCAACTGGAAGGCCGTACAGCAGCTGAGTGTTCATCAGCGGGGAGGAAAACGCAGAAGATACAAGAGCAACAAACATCTTTCACGGTTCCATCAGCGACCAATCCGCCTCTTACCACCTCCCAGGCTTCCATCATCGTCGAGACGAGGACAGCGCTGGTCTTGCCAACATCGGAAATAAGCTGCAGTCGTGATCCCTCGACAGTCTAGACGAGCTTTCAGAAACAACCCCGCACCCCAGATGATGAGCCATGAAGTACCTTGTGAGTCTTGAGGTGAGCTCGGAACCTCGCCCCCCAGTCCTTTGCATTCTGATGCATCTTTGTGCAGTTGTCTTTGAAAGCTGCACGATCAACGACCAATGCAGGTGTACGTAGCTCAGTCAGACGCTTTCCGACAAACTCCTTCACCAAGGCATCTTTGTTCGGCGTCAGGAATTGCCATGGGGTGCGGGTCTGCGTGATGTTCTCCATGTTTGTGGGACACCTCCAGCTTCGCACTTTGGTATAGTTATAATCAAGTTATAATCGTCCAATGATAACGGGAAGCGGAACTCGGACCGGAAAACTTGGCTGCTGTCGTCCGTGTCATCATGAGTAGCTCATTCGCGCTCATGTGGTATCTAACCCGTCCCACTTACGGGCCGGCCGGACAAATGAATGCTATCTTGTAGAAATAGAGGTCAGGGGGACTTGAAGTGATTGACACAAGTGTCCCCTCATCGCACAATGACTCAAGCTGGCCAACCGATCCACCCGGATATTCTCCCGCGTCTCGATCCAGAGTACGTTGAGTTCCATAATAAACACATTGCACATCTTCCCGCCCCCCACACTCTCCCGTGGGATCCAAGCATTCGGAACAAGGAAACCGTACCAGGAGCCGCAGAGATACTCCAAGTCGGAAGTGTCAAAGACTACGACCTCAGCAAGACCAAGGTTCGCGTCTTTACTCCTGAAGGGGAGCCGCCAGCAGGTGGATGGCCGGTTTATTGTTGGTATCATGGAGGTCTGTGATGTCACTTTGAATTTGGTCGAGATAATGTTGAACTTACATACGGACCAGGTGGCTGGACACTTGGAAGTATCAACTCAGAGAATGCATTTTGTTCCAGAATCTGCAAAGGTGCGATATTAGATCAATT
>JBBPRG010000307.1:0-14835 GCA_038092895.1 Chalciporus pseudorubinellus | reverse complement strand
CGCTCATCAGACGAGATAGGTCGGACAGGTCGGGGTCAGAACCAGTTACACCTGTGAGCGGGGAGGAACGAGAGCGACGGAGGGAGCGAGAACGTGAACGTGAGGACGGCAGGAGTCATCAAGAAGAGGCGAGGCTTCGTGACGAAGAAGAAGTGGCACGAAGACGGAGAAGAGAGCAGGAAGGTATTCTGAAACGTCAGCAGGAAGCTGAGGCTGCGTCTCGCGCAGCTCGCCGCACCGTCGTCTCTTCACCTACATATCCACCTGCGCCATCGATCCAAACTTACCAGCACCCTCAATCATCATTAAGGAACGGAGAACCCGTTTATGAAGACGCCATTCCAAAATCTATGCCTTTAGAAAGCCCAACAAGGTTAGTCTTACCATCAATACTGTGTGTATATTAATACCTGTGCTTATATTGATGCTTCAATAGACCTCAGACAGTTAGAGCGTACGTAGGCTGGTCATATCAGGGGTTCGTGTTCTCGCGCACTCACTTCGTCTTCCATTCTAGTTTGTCATACCCGATACCAATCACAACTACATCACCTGCACCGCCCGAAGGAAACATCCGATACCCGCAGCTCATGTCGCAGCATCAATTATCACAGGGTTATACACCCTCCCTTCAGTCCATGTTCAGTTATCCCACCTTGAAGCCCTCGGATGTCGGGCCTACGTCCCTCCTATTCATTCCGGAGTCATCGAGGGCGCCGTCTAGCCACCTGTACTCCGCTGACACGCTCCCTCGTCCCTCATTACCAGTCTTGCCCCAGCATCCGGCACCCACCCAACACACGTCGAATTTTGGATCGTTGTCTCGAAGCCAAGGCGTACCGCCGCCGCCACCACCACCACCCCTGCACGTCGAACCAGAGCGTTTCCGTACGGCATCCCAAGAATCTGCGCGGATCACCCGTGACCGACCTATTGAAGATCGCGTACCAGAATTGAAGACCGTGTCTCTACCTCGGGATTGTCTCCCACGATTCCTATCGATCGCATCGCTCAATACGTCTCGGAATCGAGAAACGTGTGGACTCCTGCTTGGCAAGGACCAGAAAGGCAAGTTTGTTGTGACGACACTCCTGATCCCGAAGCAGCACTCGACCAGTGATACGTGCACAATGGACGAAGAGGAGCTGGTGATGCTGTTCACAGAAGAAAGGTCGTTGATAACGCTTGGATGGGTGAGTTGGTGAAAGCAAGGATATGTGTGTGGATGGATAGCTTACGCTCAATTTGGCCAGATCCATACTCACCCTTCACAATCATGTGGGTGCCTGTGCCTCATCACAGATGCGGCTTCTTATCCTTCATTTCCGATAGGTTTCATGTCCTCGGTGGACCTGCATACACACTCCGGTTTCCAGCGCATGCTTCCAGAGTCATTCGCAGTCGTCTGCGCACCCAAGTCGACTCCGAAGTATGTCCTAATCGGCTTTTTATTTTCTTGATTTCAAATTGAACCTGGTTACTAGCTTTGGGATCTTCCGCCTGACGGATCCACCCGGCCTACACACTATTCTTGGCTGTCAAGCCAAAGAAGCCTTCCATCCCCACCCCGATATCCCCATTTACACAGTACGTCACCGTCACCTCAAATGCGACTGCCTGCATTGGAAACTGATGGATATTTTCGCCCCCGGTTCTACTTACACAGGATGCGGACAAGGGCCATGTACAGGTGAAAGACTTGCCACTCGAGATCGTGGATTTGCGGTAATCACGCCCACCCTTCTCACAACTGATTGATCCCGTCGTTTATCCTAGTCCCTTTTGCCTCTCCTTTTCCCGCGTCCCCCGTTTACTTATCCACCTGTGCCTTTCTGCAGCATGTATATGACGTATTCAGCATTTGTATCTTGAGCACAAGGCAGCAACATTTGGCATGGCATATTTTGTTTTTGCAAATTTTCCAATCTTTGCGTCTGATGATCGCTTTTTGATGATCTCCTGTTCGACAGCGGCCAGCGTGTGTGTACATGTCCGCACTTGCGTGCGTGCGTGCGTGCGTGCGGGTGTGATAGCTGTGAACGCAAATAAACTATGCAAGCCAGAATTATGATTGCGCGTTCGGGAGTATCCAAATGGCACAAGCAGTTTTATTTCACGATGGAGCGTATCTGAGATCGGCGGCCAACTGCGACAGCGTGTGGTCTAAGCTTGTCCAGCCCACGGTCCGACTGAAAACACTGATTGCGTGCCACGCAGCTTCAGAGAGGCTGTCTCCGCAGCATATCGCCACGCAAGCTATGGAAAATGCAAATCGTGAGTTGTCGGTCGGAAAGAGAGTTACTTGTCATCGATTGCGCTTGAGCGTAAGGATCGTACGCGTACGACTACTGTACCCTCGGGGGAGACCGAGCGGTGTTGATACTACTGATCCCAACATCCCTCGGCTCGCAATTGGATATTCGCACTGTGTCTCGAGACCACACTCATTGATCTAGGTCGAGGATTTCAAGTTTGGCTCCGAGTCGGGAGGGGATTGACGAGCGATGGATATAACGCGGGTACAATGATTGCGATTCAAGCGTTTGGGATTGCGAATTGCCTCGCGCCTCGAGAGGCTCAGCGCGATTGATATATTCGATAATGAATTGACAGCGGGCCCAACACACTGGGCAGGGGGATTGAGTAGTCTAGTCGTGGAAAGGATAGGTCGACACATCGAGTCCGAGTCGCGATCGCGACGAGAGCTCGAATCGATCGTCTAATCGGGGAATGCACCTGGATTAGCCAGAGGCTGAGCAAGAGACAAATAGCACTGGGAAATATCAACTTACCAGATGCTGACCCAGAACCAAGACCTAGCCTGCCTGAAAGCGTTCACACCATCGTTTGAGCAAAAGATCAGCAGGTCTCGGAAGGTCAGTGGCGAATTGAAATGATACAAAGATAAGCCTGGGAGAGAGGATGGGAGAATGAGCCAATCGCTGGTTGCCTCGTGCTAGCTAAAGATGGCGTCGGGAGTCCGGGAGCGTGGGTGTGCTTCTCAGTGATTCCCGGTGGTCCGTTTATGGATCGTTCCCCTGACGCCTCTTACGTTGTTGTTTTCTCTCTGGTTAACTTTTCATCGTTACACGCAGCTCCCATGGTAAGACTGAGAGAGCGTGGCGCTGGGAGGAATAGTATGTCGGACCTTCAAATCATTAGGATTTGTCTGATGATGGATGATGGTGGGATGCGATACGCAGGCCGAGGGATAACGCCTCCCCCTAATCAGCGGGGATCAGTTCAGCAGGGCGTTGGCCTCTCTGGCAATCACCGTTCGTGTCCAGTTTTGAACCTTCCTAGACGACAAATGCAGTTAGACATGGGATGATCGTGTTTCTTGACTGTGTGTGATTGGGTACTTTGTTCGATGGTATCACGCCACACATGTCATTTCATAAAAGATAGGAAACTCTCTCCGGTGGGTCCTGATCTTGGAACTAGTCGTTGGAGAGGACGCACGCTGAGTGGCGAAGTGGTCGGAGATTTCCAGGAGTTGTACCAGATAGGTAATCTGGAGGTCGGATGTCCGTTGCACCGCGTCGTCTAATGCATCGTCCAGGCGACAAAACATAAGTTTTCTCATACATATCATCTGGTCGCGGGAACGTTTCTTGGAAGTTCGTCCTGATCGGCACTCTGGGGCCTAATTGGGGTACAGAGATGCATCGTCAGCGAAGTATACTCGTGCACATTGTATTTCCGTACGAGTCTGAGAAGCTGACTGGTCACGATATCGTTAACGGTCATCGGCGGTCCAGGAACCGAACGAGGGAAAGGCCGAGATCTGAGCTGGGCGATTGAGAGCGATACACAGGTATGGGAGCTGACTTTTGGATGTATGTTTGAAAAACGGTGTCGATGCCATCACCACGTGTCGTTCTGCAGGCGTGCAAAGGACACTTGATCATAGCTGAGACGAACTACCCATTTTCATCCTGTTGCCACTGTCGTGGACATTTTGAATTTGACGAACACGTGTTAGCGTAAACTTTAAACACGTTCGAGAAAAATCTGTGTGTTATAGTGTGTATCTATCTAGAGATACGGAGAAATACCTGGGGATGTCTGAGAGATACCCAATTCGAGAAGGGGAGTAAGATTTGATCTTGAAGTACTCTGGGTTATTTTTGACCCTGAGATGACAGATAAGTGAACGGTACTTTTCAGTGTTTTATTGCTTCGCCGAGGACGAGTTGGCCTGTGAATGAATATGAATAAGTCCCATAATAGCATTGGGCTAGAGACTGGGGCCAAGGGTATCCGCGTGCAAAAGGAACGACCTGGATCGCAGTGTGTTCTACCCATATCCAACGCCACGGCTGCCTCGGCCCTAGTTTTGAATGCGGGATGTTGGTACGAGGTATATCGCCAATATCCTTCCAAGTTGTTAACTTTGTGGAGCCCAAAAGCGGTTGTTTGCCAAAACCCTCTAAACCAAACAACGCCTGATCGTGGGTGAGATAAATATCTTGGATTCCGCCGTGCGTTTCGAAACCCTTCAGAAGCCACAACTTCATGTTTCCCATGAGCGTCGATCCCAGGTATTAACCCCACATTATCTTTGGGCATTTATGCCCACCTGCTTCCCGACCACGCGTAGCCCTCCCATGCTGTGGGTGGCTCATCTGACGCTCCTCGGTGGTAACGACTCCGTTCCTGCCATCTTGGCAAATGCACGCTGTGCGGCTTGTCCACAAATCACTAACGGCTTTGCGCCCCGATTCCTGACAGTCTGATATCACACCGGAACGAACCAATGAGGGTTCTGGTACGTAACGCTTTGGCTTCTGGCGTGTGTACCTTAGGCCTTAAGTATCTATCTTTGAACACGAACTTATCTTCCAGAATGAAAATCATCATGGCTGTTCCTACGGGATGGCACACGGCGCACCTTTGACACCGTGCCTTCAAAGCGGCGTGATCAACTGCCAGTCCTTTCTGTCCAGGCAAAAGATTGTGCATACATCGATTCTCCGTTTGTCTACGGCTTGCGTTTCACTGCCTCATAGATGTCATTTACGACTTCCGAAATCCTCGGGCGCAAACTATATCCATGTACGATGCTCATTTTCAAACGATACAAGGTCATCATCGTCTAGTGGGTCGATTTGATCCGACGAATCACGTTTTCTTGTCTGCTGACCATACATGCGACCGGGATGGCTTCGTGGGAGACGCGCCTCTGGTAAAGGGCGGTTCATTTGCGAAGCTATGAACTGCGGGGCGAAGGCGAGAAGCCAAGCTTGACCGGTGAAACATGACAAGAAAGATCAAATAGTGAAACTGGTTGTCAATTGCTTCTCTTCACTTCAATTACGCCTAGCTGTGGCGGAAGCGTCATAAGGAGGCGTCAGTTTCCCGCGCTCATACTACACATCCTTTGTGTTCGGTGGTCAATTGGTCATCTCCATCAAACAATAGCTCCGCGAGTGACAATAGAGTGTCGTGGAAGTCGTGGAATAGGCGAAAGACATGCCAGTGCGTGATTGATGAGTATGCAATATATCACACTTGGGCCCACAGTGTAGGTCTTTTGTTCTTTCCTATCATTGTTGTACTGGACCGCCGTGTACGTAACGTTGAGTCTTCCCCCTCCGCCACGTTGAAACCTCGTTGTAAGTTCGCAGAAGGTATCATGATCCAGTTCCGACCAGTTCAAAATTACCATGCGAAGCTTCCAATAATTAAGTTCTAGTCCAGAGTTGGATACCCCCCTGAGTTATTTTTCGCGAGTCGCTTCCCACACAGCGTGCCCAATCTTGATCTAAGATTTGCTCAAGATATCTCATTGTGTCCTTGGATCAACACGTTGCCTGGCCGCGACAGGCAACCTGCTATCGTCATTCTTCCACCCAGCCATCTCAGGAAGGCGGCCTATACAGCCACCGTGTACAAGGTAAATACCACTCCCCCCTCTCCTTTCCGTCTTCCCAACTTAACTCACCCTAACAACTCGCCATGTTGCCTCTATCGGTACTCTCTTCACCTGCCCTATCGGCAGCGAGTCGTCTGTCAGACGGAAGCAGACACTCTGATCCTGGACATGCCTTCCCCAGTCGAACGCGAAGTCAAACAGAATTCGAGATCGAGCGTCCACTCAAGTCCACTACCGGTGCTCCAAAAAGACCATCCGCTCGTAGACTGCAGTCAGACTACGCGGCAGAACATACTCTCCGCGCCAGTGTCTCGCGGTTACTTGCAGCAAAAGCACGTCCTTTCACGGTATCCGGGCGTATCCCTCTGGATCCGTCCGCGCTGGTCCTCTTCTTCCGTTCAAAGGTACGCCCCCTTTCTTCTCTATCGGGTCATCAATCGTTCACCAACTGCTGGTCTAGAGTGGTATTACGCACTCACTCGATTTCCCCATTGACGTGGGTTACGATACACCTCCTGCACTTGATGTTTTGATTGCGGCATGTCGACCTCATCAAACAGCAGGCATCAACGTTTATCCCGATCGAGACTCGCTGTTCTACCCACCTAACCTTCCTCTCACCGCCACACTCGAAATCGCTAACCACCCAATACTAGACGCTATTCGCAATGCGCTATTTCCCAACTTGCCAATTGGACACTACCTCACCACAGTCAGGGATCGTCTGGAGATCGTGGCGAGCGGATGCCACATGACACCACAACCCCGGACACTCCGCAACGACGGCCGAGTGGCGACGATATGCGTTACGCTCCCTGCTCAATGTCGCGGCGGGGCATTGATCATTCGAGACGCGGAAGGCACCGAGGAGAAGTTCTTCGGTGGTGGCAAGCCAGAAGAAGTCGAGTGGACCGCATTCCTTGCCGAGTGCGAGTACGAAGTTGAAAGCGTCCAACAAGGATGCCGGATGAGCATCTCCTTTGCCGTACATCTCAAGACGTACGGACCAGCAGTCGACCCCCTGATTACCCCAAGCGAAAACTTCCTCGATCTTCTTTCCCCTGTGTTGAGCTTATCCCGTGGGCGAAAGGTGGCGTTCTACCTTACGCAAGAGTATGGTGTGAACCCAGCCGATGCCTTAGCCGAGTCTTTGGTACCACATGTAAGTCGTGCTTGCTCTGCGCCCAGCGTTATCGTCGGCCGGCTGACCAAAGCGGATAACAGTTGAAAGGCAGTGACTCGCTCCTGTACCATGCTTTGAAGGCATACAAACTCGCCCCTGAGCTACATTGGGCAGCAGGCGGGTACATTTGGCCACTCGATCGTACGGCCGAGTGCGGCAGCGATGCGATGGATTCTCCCACTACAGCTGCAATGTTGCCCTTTGCAGCTGGCTACAGCTCTCCATCGAAACGCAGCGTTCCTATGCGCCCAATGAGCTATTTCGGGGATCCAGAAGAGGATGAGTACGACTCGGCGCGCTCGGATGCTGACATGATCCGGTTACGAGTGGAGGAGAGCGGGGCCATCTCGCTGACAGACGCTGAGATCTTCATCCTATCGGATTGGGCACCAGGTCCGATGACGAAAGAACGGGTGTACTTTTCGTCGGCGGGGGAGCTGGAGAAGCTTATCGTGAACGTGTTGATGGTCACGTTCATACCTTGACCTTCGTCGGTGACCTCTTCTCCCCTCCTCCGCCTCGTCAGAGTTCCTCCTTTGGTTACGAAGTATAGCTAATGACCCCCAATACGACTTGTTGTTACCCATAGTGCCCATATACCATCTGTAATATCGATCACTGAGACTGTCCCTTGGCGAGACTTTTATCGTCTCGATTGTCCTGGCGCAGCTGAACGTGCGTTATGTCTCATTACAGAACCGTGCTACTTGTCTACATAGTAGTGTATTTAGCACGCCAAAATACAGAAGATCCCAATACCCAGCATCGCTCGAAGCGAATAGAGTCATGGAACAACTGATTGGTACTCAATCATTCGGTGCGAGCTCTGTAGGTGATACCATGAAAACAAGACAGCTGGTAGACGGCTTCAATGATTGCTCTTTGCCCTCGACACAACGGTTTGGTGCATCGAACTCGCTCAAGGCTCGCGGCTTGAAAATGTCAGTGTCAGCTTTCTTGTGTGCGCATATATTGCCTCTCTGTTAGACTCACCCGTCTCATGTCGCAGAAGAAACGCCCCGTCTCACCACCTTCCGCGGAATACAATGATAGAGCTGTGAGATAATGGCTTCTCCCTTTATCTATCATACCTTGCGTTAGTGAGCCGCAGTTGGTGAACGATTGATGCCCTGATAGAGAACAAAGGGGGGTGTACCTTTGAACGGAAGAAGAGGACCAGCGCGGATGGATCCAGAGGGATACGCCCGGATACCGTGAAAGGACGTACTTTTGCTGCAAGTAACCGTGATACACTGCCAGTGGCGCGCCGCCGGAGAGTATGTTCTGCTGCGTAGTATGACTGCAGTCTACGAGCGGATGGTCTTTTTGGAGCACCAGTAGTGGACTTGAGTGGACGCTCGATCTCGAATTCTGTTTGACTTCAAGTTCGACTAGGGAAGACATGTCCAGGATCAGAGTGTCTGCTTCCGTCTGACAGACGACTCACTGCCGATGATAAGGCAGGTGAAGAGAGTGCCGGCGATAGGCATCAGGTGTTTGCATACTGCCGTCCGCTGAGGTACTAGTAGATGAAGGACGGAGTGGGATGCGGAAAGGGTGGCGTCTTCGGGTTGGCACGTAGGTACCCACCACTGGATTCCCAACCTCCGTCACGTTCCGACACATCACCTTGAACCACATCCTCGCTCTCTGGATCCCTTTGCACACACATCCATGTCTTCTTCAACGATTCCGGTCACAACGATCTTTGCAGACCCAAACGTCCAGGTACAACGGCGCTTACCTGATCACCTCCACATCCCCGAGGCAGTCGCGGAACTCAAAACGACAGTAGCCGACAAAGTCTCGTTAATATACCATCTAGACCCACCCGTTAGGCCAAGTACATTAACCGCGCTTACGTTCGGTACTGGTAAGCTTTGCTAATGCAGCTTACTCATCATTACCTTGATCATCATTATTATTATTGGCACCATACTTATTATAGAGGTCTACAACAACCCTGACCCCCAGTTGTTTGACACCCGCCAGAGGCCAACATTTGTTATCCAATCGAACGAGGGCGACCGCAAACGAATAAATGAAAAGGTTTCAAAATTTGCCAAAATCTCTGATTTAGACCAGACAATCACTGGTATGCAAGATACTGTGGTGGGCAGTATAATTACTAAGCCAGAGGGGTCCAAGTCAAAGGGCAAGCCCAAGTTTCTCTTTTGACATGTCATCTTTAACACAACTTACAGAGCCAAAGGGAAAGAAGAACAAAGGTAAGGGGAAAGGGAAGGGCACAGAGACAGATGAGGGAAACAACCAACCAACCATGCAGGAGATGTGGAAGATCATTCAGGAGGAAAGACAGGAGAGAGAGAAGGAAAGACAGAAGGGAGAGAAGGAAAGACAGGAGATGTGGAAGATCATTCAGGAGAAAGAGAAGGAAATCCAGGAGCTCAAACAGGAGCTCAAACAGGTGAAGGAGGAGTTTTCAAAGATGAGGGAGGAATTCACAAAAGTGAGTGCTACTGATAAGATGGGTTTGAAACTCATGATTGCTCTCAGACAAAAACTCACTGGCAGTCACTGCTGTTACGCTGCCTCATCGACATTGCAAGAGATAAGATCCTTTCAGAATTCCCAGAATATGGTGGAGACTGGAAGAAACTTGAACAAGATGGGAATTACAAGCAGCGCGTGGTGACCAAATTCAAAAATGACCCAAATCCACCAGATCAGCCAGCACTTGACCTTTTGGCTATGGGAACAAAAGTCAGGCGAAAGGGCAATGCTGCAGCTCACAATGCACCAGCTGAGATGATTCAAGAAGCCATTCTTAGTGAGCCTGCAGGAGCACAGAGGGTTAAGATGGAGAAGATTTTCAAGTTTGCCTTCGGATTTGATGCCAATGATGTTTTCGATTCATGATGGTGCTCGTGCTGGGATTCAGATTCATTTGTATTCATTAATCATTTCGTGCGGCCACCATGTAGACAAGTAGCACGGTTCTGTAATTAGACATAACGCACACTCAGCTGCACCAGGACAATCGAGACAATAAAAGTCTCGCTGAGGGACAATCTCAATGATCGAGATTACAAGTGGAATGTATATGGGCACTGTAGGTAACAGCAAGTCGTATTGGGGGTATCAGCCATGCTTCGTAACCAAAGGAGGCAGTCCGATGAGGAGAAGAGATCACCGACCAAGGTCTAGGTATGAACGTGACCATCGACACGTTCACGATAAGCTTCTCCAGCTCCCCCGCCGATGAAAAGTACACCCGTTCTTTCATCATCGGACCTGGTGCCCAACCCGACAGGATGAAGATCTCAGCGTCTGTCAGCGAGATAGCCCCGCTCTCCTCCACTCGTAACCGGATCATGTCAGCATCCAAGCGCGCGCGCCGAGTCGTACTCATCCTCTTCTGGATCCCCGAAATAGCTCATTGGACGCATAGGAATGCTGCGTTTCGATGGGGAGCTGTAGCCAGCTGCAAAGGGCAACATTGCAGCTGTAGTGGGAGAATCTTTCGCTCGCGGCAACGAACACAGTCGAGTTGCCAGCTGCGGCGGCACCACTCTGGGAGAAAACATGGGGATTTTCATTGCCAAAGCAGCACCGCAGGAACCAGCTCCCTGCCTTGAGAACTGATAACGTACTTCTACCAGGCGATGGAGGCTTAGCAATGGCAACTCCTAGTATGGCTTCCAAAACTCGGAGACGTACCAGGTCCACGGCAGAGCTCAAAGGCAAGGGCACAGGCAATGTTGGCTGTGTGTAGTTTCAGACTCAGTCCGCATGCGCATCAGATTGTAGAATGGTATTTACTCACAGATGCTGGCAAGCTCAGGGTTCTCCCTCAAGCTGACCGTCTCGGACATGTGGAAGAAGAAGATGCAGGGTTGGTAGGAGGTCTCAATCAAGAACCTGATAAACTGGAGAGAGTCACCGTTGAAAACGATGCGCTAAAGGCAGGTGAAGAGCAGGTACAATGAGCTACTGAACACTAACCATCCATAATCACGGTCCATTTTGACGAAAGCGATGAGTGTAAGCTTTGGTGGGGTTGAGTGTGTCGTTAAGCGTGTGCGGTTGAGCGCACACGCCCGCGTAGTTGGCTGGGTGTAGTATCGGAGTCCGCCTTTGTACAAGTCGGCACACATCGGCATGCGCCGTTGAATTGAGTCTCCGCTTCAAGTCGTTATGATGGGAATTTGGTTGACACTGTGTACCACGACGAGGACGAGTATTTCCCCACCGACCAAGCCAACGACGCTCGTCCAAGCGACCAGCGCTACTAGTTGGCTTTCTCCACTTTTTCATAGCTGGCCCTTTACTTTAGAATGCTCAGGATAGTATCGCGGCCAACGTCTACGGGACGACTCGGGAAGGTCGTCTCGTCGCATCAAGGTGCTACAGACTCGTGTCTTCGTGTACCCCACTTTCTTACCGCGGCGCGGAACACAGGCCGTAGATCAATAGCGTCGACATCCGCGCGCCGGCAGGACATCACTTTGACGGTTGACGGCAAGGAAGTCACTGTCCCACAAGGTCCGTTCAGCGCATCTATCCTTCTGGAGAGCTCCCTTTGAATTGTGAATAGGCTCTGCTTTAATCCAGGCTTGCGAAGCTGCTGGTGCCACCATTCCCAGGTGTGTGTACAAGCCCATTTCTGGCGACTTGCACCCTCTGACCCCCATTCAAGGTTTTGTTACCATGACAGGTCAGTTTGTAACCAGCCACTCAACAACCCGATAAACTAACACATGTTACACCCAGACTTGCTATTGCCGGTAATTGTCGGTGAGTTCCGGGGTGCTCATTGAGGTCTGAGCTTCGAGTAACTCGGGTCAAATTAGTATGTGTCTAGTGGAAGTGGAGCGGTCACCCAAACCAGTCGCGTCATGGTGAGTCCGTTCACGTCTCCTGATAACCTCGCAGTCCTAATGGTACGTAGTGCTATGCCTGCTATGCCTGGTGCCAAGGTTTTCACCAACACACCCCTTGTGCATGAAGCTCGGTGAGTCGTCCACGAGCAACCAAGCTTTCTGACTTAACGTCATGACAGTGAAGGTGTCATGGAATTCCTTTTAGCAAACCATCCTCTCGACTGCCCCATTTGCGATCAAGGTGGTGAATGTGATTTGCAAGACCAATCAATGCGTTATGGTTCGGATCGTACTCGCTTCCACGAAATCACCGGAAAGCGTGCAGTAGAGAACAAGGACCTTGGACCTCTCGTGAAAACTTCCATGAACCGATGCATTCAATGTACCCGTTGCGTCCGTTTCGCGAACGAGGTTGCAGGTGTGGAGGATCTAGGTACAACCGGTCGTGGAAACGACATGCAAATCGGCATGTATGTCGAGAAGACCATGGATTCGGAACTCTCCGGCAACATTGTCGACCTTTGCCCCGTCGGTGCATTGACGAGCAAACCTTATGCCTTCCACGCCCGTCCATGGGAGCTCAAGAACACGGAATCTGTTGACGTCATGGACGCTCTCGGGTCTAACATCCGCGTTGACTCTCGCGGCGTCCAGGTCATGCGCATACAGCCTCGCACCAACGACGATGTCAACGAGGAATGGATCAGCGACAAGACCCGTTATGCATACGATGGTCTCAAGTTCCAACGTTTGACGACTCCATTGATCAAGGAGGGTGACCGGTTTGTCCCAGCGACCTGGGAAGAGGCACTGCAGAAGATCGCCGACGGCTTGGCAGCCTCAGGTGCCAAGGACGACGAGATACAAGCTATTGCTGGCCACCTGACAGATACCGAGTCTCTTGTCGCCCTCAAGGATTTTGTCAACCGCTTGGGCTCCGACAACCTCACCCTCGACCAAGTAAATGGCAACCTTCCTCCCGCACACGGTGTCGATGTCCGATCAAATTACCTTTTCAATGCTACCATCCCCGGTGTGGAGAGCGCCGACGTCATCCTTCTCGTTGGAACCAACCCCCGCCACGAGGCTGCCGTCCTCAACTCCCGTATCAGAAAGAGTTGGTTACATACAGGCCTTGAAGTTGGTCTTATCGGTGAACGCGCGGATACTGCGTACGGCTACGACTACCTTGGTCCAGATGCCAAAGCACTCGCAGACTTTGTTGCTGGCAAGGGAGCGTTCGCTGAGAAATTCAAGGCCGCTAAGAGACCCCTGATCATTGTTGGTAGCGGGCTCTCTGAGCACCCTGATGGTGCTGCAGCCTACAATGTTCTTGCTAAGTTCGTCGAGAAGAACAAGAGCAGCCTTGTCACCCCTGAATGGAATGGCTTCTCCGTTCTTCACAGGGTAAGTTTCATTTTAGCGGGCGTAAGATATCTATTAAATCCTTCATCCAGGTCGCATCTAGACCTGCTGCCTACGACGTTGGATTCGTCCCCTCGAAGAAGGCCTCGACCACGAAACCCAAGTTCATCTACCTCCTCAGTGCCGATGAAATCGACCCCAAATCTATTCCCCGCGACGCATTCATTGTGTACCAGGGTCACCATGGTGATCTTGGAGCATCGTTAGCTGATGTGTGCTTGCCTGCTGCCGCATACACGGAGAAGTCTGTTACATGGGTTAACACTGAGGGTCGTTCGCAACTCGGACGTGCTGCCGTTCCGCCACCAGGTGCCTCCCGGGAGGACTGGAAGATTATTCGGTACGTCCCGGTCCATACGCCATTTTCATTGAGGTTTCGCTTACTAGTGCATGTTCATTTATAGCGCCCTGTCTGAGATTGTAGGCTCGCCTCTGCCGTACGACGACGTCCTCAGCCTGCGAGACCGTATGTGGGAGATATCGCCAACGCTTGTGCGGTATGACGTGACCGAGCGAACCTCGGTCGACGTTGCCCTCGCTGGCCTACAAACGTTGGCAGCCTCCACCGCGACCGCCAAGGTATCCGGACAACCCTTCAAGAAACCCATTACCAACTTTTACCAGACCGATCCCATTTCTCGCGCGTGAGTACCGAATCTCCGAGTTGACGTCCGCGATGACTAACGGTCGGCATTTTGACCTAGATCCGTCACGATGGCACAATGTACGCGTGCGTTCGCCAAGGGGGAGAACCAAAGCTTGAGCAGTACACAACAGGCTGCGTATGCTTGAGCGATGTACCCTATTTGGAGGTCGAGTTGCAAAATATAATATATCATCTCATCGATTATCCCTTTTTTTTTCTTCTTTTTCGTGGGGTTCGCTGGTCCGCAGTTTGTTGTTTGGAGACCTTGGGTCTGTGCTAGTCGATGTCTCAAACCTAAAACGCCAAGATCCGAAGATGGTCGTTACAGCAACTTGGCTGCAGCCCCCCTATCAGAACTGGACACCCCCGTAATGTATTTTTCCAAATGTGAACATTTGACTCGAAGTGGTTGCATCGACTACCTACTGCAACGCCTGCTAGAGAGAGCCCCTCGTGGTCTCATCCGCGAGAAAGCACTGAGGATAGGTTCGACAAACGCCACAAGGCCGATTTCCTTGATGTTTGCTGGTAACACTGGCGATCTGGGCTGGTAGGCGTCCATGTCCATGTCCACGTCATGTCATCGATGCAGACATGCCAGCGGCGGCTACGAGCTCCTTTCGAGCGGGGTGGTTGCAACTTGCCCATTGGAGATTATGATTATCTAGAAGCCTGAGTTTGTTGATTTTCTCGGAGGCGTCGCTTCTATCACTTTGCAATTGCAATTTGCCGTAAACGCGATCTGATGATACCGAGTGACTTGGCACCTTGTGGCGACCGATCTCGCTGGATTGCTATGGGGATATTGGTCGGTCGTCGCCATATCATTTCGCCATGACAAAGGTCAGTCAGACTCTCG
>JBBPRG010000306.1:0-14843 GCA_038092895.1 Chalciporus pseudorubinellus | reverse complement strand
ACCCTACTATCCTGAGCGGGACGTTACGATCCACACTCGATGTCTTTGACGAGTATGAGGACGCAGATATTGTGAGTGACTTCTGACTTGCGTGAGAGCTGTGAATCTTAAGATCTTCAAAAGTTCGAAGCCCTTCGTCGTGTGCACTTGATATCGTCTGAAGCTGTGCAGGAAGAGACGCCAGAGACGATCAATGTCAACGTTTTCCGGAACCTGGAGTCGCCTGTCTCCGAAGGTGGTGACAACTTCTCGACTGGGTATGTGTCCTTTTTACCTGGAGCAACTTTTATTTCTCACGTAGTGTCCACATTTAGTGAAAAGCAGCTTCTCTGCATGGCTCGGGCAATCTTGAAACGTTCAAAAGTCCTGGTCATGGACGAAGTAGGTGTTCCCGTTCGCATTTCAACTTACCGCAGTCTGACATGAGTGTTTGTGTAGGCAACCGCAAGCGTTGATTATGCGACCGACGAGCTTATCAGCAAAACTATCCGACAGTAAGTTTACCATGGGTCGTCGTCTTTCACATATCACTCATAACTCGGCACAGGGAATTCGCCTCAAGTACCATCCTCACAATCGCACACCGACTTCGCACTGTCATCGATTACGACCGAGTATGTGATCAGTATTCGACGTCCCGTTTTCTTGGCTGACCCTCAGTTTCAGGTGATGCTCCTCGACGAAGGTCGCATTGTAGAGTTCGATCGACCAGCGACGCTGTTGGCCAACCCTAATTCCCGTTTCTATTCCCTATGTAAAGCGACAGGTCACAAAGAGTTTTCGGTTCTCAAGAAGTTGGCAGGAGCATAGAGAAACAACAGTCTATTACATTCATTTTATCTATATATACGTCGCCATAGATGGATAACCCTTTATCGTAGGGGAAAAAAAGTACAAGCGTGCTAGTATTGAGGACTCCACATCTTTTTCTGGATAAACCCGAGGAGCTGTTCATCCGTCAGTTTCCTGAGATCCGTAGAACGGTCAACGCCCTAGAAAAACCGGTCAGTATGATACAACTCGACACACTCCACGAAGAACTCACAGCTGCCTGTGCAGCCCGAATCACACGCGTGGCGATGGATGCGCTAATGTCCCGGATGCGTTCGACACGCGGGTATATGAGCTCCAAAGCGCTCTCGTCCATCGAGAGTGAGTTAGCGAGTCCAGTTGCCGATGCTTCAACCATACTGTCCGTCACTGATGTCGCACGGCAGAGGATCGCACCCAATCCAAGACCTATATGTTGTAGCGCCCTTGTCATCCATCACTATAACACGCGCCAACGTCGAGGACGACGCACCTGGGAAGATATACATGTTGTTACCTTGACCAGGTTCCCATTTTCTCCCTCCAAAGTCCTCAGCTGGGAATGGCGAACCAGAGGCAAAGAGGACACTTCCACCACTGGCCTGGAGGGCTTCTGTGAATGTACATTCCGAGAGTCGGACTGGGTTGGAAAGGGGGAAGACGATCGGTCGGTGGGTTTGTGAGGTCATGCAACGGATGACGGCTTCGGAGAATGCACCCTTGATCGTCGAGAGGCCCATGAGCGCCGTGGGCTTTACATATTTGACGATCTCGAGCAAGTCTGTCATGGGTGGGCCGGCGTAGTCTTTTCTGGAAAAGGCTGGTGATGACGGGCGAGTGTTTAGCTTTGGTGATTTATGCAGGACAGGACAGGACAGGACAGGGACATACGTTTCTTGTAGTCTGCGACGCTGTCACGGCCATCGTAAATAAGACCTTTGGAATCAACGAGCCAGATGTGGTTACGAGCCTCCTCCTGGCTCATCCCATTGAGGGTGAAGAAACTAAGCAACTGAGTAGCAACGCCAACACCGGCCGAACCGGCTCCGTAGAAGAGGATTCGATGCTCGCTAGGTTGAAGAGGGGAGAGTCGTGCAGCTGAGAGCAACCCAGCCAAGACGACAGCACCCGTGCCCTGGATATCATCATTGAACACGGGGAAGCGCGTGCGGAATCGAGAGAGGAAAGAGAATGCGTGATCAGTGGAGAAGTCCTGGAGTGTTCGGTGTAAATATAGAGATCCGTTGCACGTGCGTACCGTCGGAGGCTCACCTCGAATTGGACCAAGAGCTTTGGGAACGCGCGACTTATTTCGGTCATAAATTCTTCCATGAACTCGTCATACTCAGCTTCCGAAACACGTTTTTGGCGAAGACCTAAATATAAGGGGTCGTCAAGGAAGGTTTGGTTGTTTGTCCCGAGATCAAGGGTAATGGGAACCGTAGAGGAAGGGCGAATTCTGAAACCCCCGCTCAGTTGACGAACTGCTGGCTTCTTATTGAAATGCACTTACCCGGCGCCAGCGACATAAAGTGACAATTTACCAATTGCAATCGGCATTCCATTTAATCCGAGGTCGCCCAAACCAAGGATGCGAGAACCTATGTAAACCGTTCAGTCTCTGCGACTCGGAACGCTTTTGAATGAACATGCCGTCAGTCACGACACTAATGCGGGCCTCGTTTATTCCTGGCCAATTGCGGAGGATGTTGCCAATCTTCCCTTTGTCTCTAATGGAGATAAACTAATGTGTGTTCAGTAGAAAGTTCTGTTCTCACAAGATCACTACTTACAAGGCCTTCTGGTCTTCTGAAATTCTGGGAGTACTGTAAGCAAGCATCTCCGACAGTAGGAGTGTATATGATGGGGGTTATTTCCTGCGGGGATAGTTAGACCCAGGTTCTCTTAGAAGGCCCTCAAATACGAACACTCATGTTTTCGAGGCAGAGCTTGTAGAATGCATCAATATCTGCATTTTTCAGTTGAGAGAGGAATATGTTTTTTTCAATATTGCTAGTCTTGGAGCGCAGTTGTGCTAAAATTCGCTGGAGGTGTACGTCCCGAGAAAAGGCAGGGGGAAGGAGACCCTTGGCAGGTGGAGCTTTCGCTGGACAAGTCACGTCACTGAGCAGAAGGTTCACAGCTCTCCGAAGGGCAACATACGCTGCGGCTCTACTCTGAGCTTTTGAACGCCATCCGCAGCGGACCAGTATGGTGTGAGTACGATAGTCATAGTAGTGGCGAAGACACAAGTGAAGATTCGAATGTGGAGGTAATGTAGATGTTGAGTAAGAGTGATCGATTGGAGACCGTAGTTTTATACTTGAAAGACGTAGCCGGGAATCGAGAAGGGAAGCATTGAGAGGCGGTGCACGTACCAAGGAAATCATCATGGTGAGATGGAAAGCCATGACAACACGATCACTGGCAGTGAGAAGCTGTCCTACGGGCCTCGCTACTGTTCTTTCTGATGACGCTGGCGCGGAGCCCAGGTTGGAATGTGGGAGACCCTTCACGAGTTACGATACTCACGCAATTTCAATGCGCGCCAACACGCTCTGAGCGACCACATGCCCTCTTGCTCGTCCAATGCTCCATGATCAAACACTGCAGCATTGAAAGTGGCCTAGAAATTAGAAACAAGGGTCATCAGAATCAAACAACAATTGGCTGATGTGTACTCAGGCTGCCTTGTCAACATGTAAATAGATACGAGTCTGACTCTGAGGCTCGTGATCACAGGAATCAGCGCTTGGCAGCTGCTGCCAGTGCTCACAGTGAGAGTGACATGATCAACTTCGTGATTGTTTCATCTTGAGCTTCACAGCCATGTCACGTACCACAGTGATGCTCGTCATGTGATACTCGTCACGCGCGTACATTGTCACGGACGCGTGGATGGCACAAGCCTCAGACTCAGACTCCCTCCAAACTGACCATGTCGTCCAACCTAGGTGATGCTGACACCTCACCGGAGGTCATGCTACAATTTTACAGGATGCTATATCCCTTCAAGTCGATATTCACCTGGTTAAACCACGAGCACACTCCAACCAAGCTCTTTACACACCGCGAGTTCTCATTCACGCTCCAAGGAGACGTGTATCTACGATACCACTCATTCAATACCGCGGAAGACCTCAAGAAGCAGGTCTTGGCCCTCAATCCTACCCGTTTCGAGATCGGTCCAGTATACTCCGCCAAAGTGTGCATTCTCCTTTGATCGCATGACATTCGCAACTGATCACCGAATCTCGTTAGCCACGTGACAAAAAAACCGTCCGTCCCTCTGCATTCACCCCACAAAAACGCGAACTTGTATTTGATATTGATATGACCGATTACGATGGTGTTCGCACCTGTTGTTCTGCTGCAGACATATGTTCTCGTTGTTGGGGTTTCATCGCCGCTGCAGTCAAAGTACTTCACACTTCACTCGTCGAACAGTTTGGTTTCCGCCATATGTTATGGGTTTATTCAGGTCGGAGAGGGATACACTTGTGGATAAGTGACCCAGAGGCGATGGATCTCACGGACGATCAACGAAGATCTCTCGTCAACGCTGTGACAGTGGTCGAGGGCGGGAAAGAGATGGCGAAGAAAGTGAATGTTCGGACTAACAACAGAGCACTCCCTCCTTCACTGTGGGGCGCTTTGGCCATCCTGCGCAAGTTATTCGATCCCCTGGTCCTCGAGGATCAGGATTGCTTCGGCTCTGAAGAGGGCTGGGAGATGCTCCTGCAGTTGATTCCAGATCGGTCAATTGTAGAGACTCTTCGCGCTGAGTGGTCGAAAGATCCCAATCGATCTTCTTCGCAGAAGTGGAACGAGCTCGGTACCCTCGTCAACAAAACAAAGAACACGCCTGAATATGTGAGTCCAGTGTCGCCACGATTCCTTCGTCAGCATTATCTGATAGCTATCATAAGAACAAACTTTTTGCGGCACTTGAAGATGTTATCCTTCAATATACCTACCCTCGTCTAGATGCCGAGGTCTCGAAGCACCGGAATCACTTGCTCAAGGCACCTTTCTGTGTCCACCCCAAGACAGGTCGTGTTTGCGTGCCTGTGGACCCAGCAAACGTCGACCGGTTTGATCCACGTGGCGTCCCGACAGTTTCTCAGTTGCTAAGGGAGCTAGATGTCGCCGGAGAAGGTGCCGATTGGGAGAAAACAAGTCTGAAACCATACGTCGAGATGCTGGACAAATATACCATGGGTCTGATGGAAGAAGTACGGAGGGCCAGACGAGGGGCCTACAACGGTGAGATCAGATAAGTCATATGCGCAGCAGCGTCGACTAATCTCGTCGAGCAGATGGTGGGTGGTAATATACTTTAGCCTAAAGTTTCACCAGGTTTCCTATGTTTGTAGGATTATTTTTCGATTTTTTGGAGTAATTGAAGAGGGGTTGACTGCCACATGTAGAAATGCCCCCCTCATTTTGCTGTCTTGCACGGCGGCCAGATCGGGGATGAGGTCTGAGTTTGAAAGCGTGATTTTCCCCTTTGTTCAGGACTGGACCAATCAGAATGAGTGGAAAGGGAGCTTATCCGTCGGTCGAAGTCTCGAGACCGAAGATGAGTCTCGAGAGTTGTCTGGGAATAGCCCTGTCCATGAGCTAGTCGTTGACTACCATGTCCTCCACGCTGGTGTCTGTCGCCCCCTCGGCGGCGGCGTCCTCGCCTTTGGCGACGCCCACTGGATCCTCAATCTCCCATAATCCCCTCTTCAACACCTCGACCCTGCTCTTGGGCTTCCTTGTCACCGCCCTGTCGCTTTTCGGTATTTTCATGACCTTTGCTATCATCTGGAATCGACTTATAACCCGACGTCGGGTTATTGAGGCAATGATGGCTCTAAGCGCATCTCGAAGTGCCACACAGACGCTTCGTCGACCGCGAATGTGGGACGTTTGGGTTATCTCTGATAAAAAGCCTCTTCACTGGCTCGATGTCAAGGTCAGCAAGCCTTCCCAGATTTCCCGTGCAGTCACAACTTACTCCCCTGTACACAGCCATTAGCAGCTGCAAACTGTGATCGGCTCACAAGCCACCCGCGAACTGCGCGGGCAGAGCAGACTATACCATCCTGGAAACGTCTTCTATTTGCCCATATCCCCCTCGAAATCGTTTATCTCTTCCAACCACCAGTACCACCACCAGTTGCTCCACCCAATCATACCCACATATCCCCAGCTGAACTGACCAATGGATCGGATATCCAGGTCTCTTTACTAATATCCATGCCTCGCGCGCCATCAACGTGGGAAAGAGAAGACGAAAATGGTCAACCGCTTCACGAACTGGTTATCGGAACAACAAGTGTTGTATACCATGATTCATGACCTGCCTTGTCATAGGACGAGTACCTAGTCTTTTCACGACGTGTATTTGTGGTTTCGTCATCCCTGTTAGGCTTTTGACTCGTACTGATTACATGTTCCGTTTTCTTTTCGGTATCTTGTACTCTGCCTTTACACTCTATCGTGACGCAAGGACGTTCTCTCACCATCAAAGTAACATTTGTGTACAGGGGTAATTTGCCAATAAGGTTATGGCCGACGCCATCGAAGTAGCGCAAACCACGACATCATATCTACCACAGCATGTGCCGTGCCAACTTCAAATGTGGCTGGAGGCGGACAGCATCAACAGCGAGCCACCCCCGCGGGGCAAACTCAGCTCCACGTCAGCACGCCCGTTATCTGTTGTATGCAGGCTTGGAGCAGCCTTAATCCTTGAACCCGTGCCCTCAAAATCCGCGAATTGCTTTCTTTGGCCGGCTGAATTGAATCCGGCCCCGCAGCCACTGTCCTCACACACCCAGGGTCTCTGACTTTGTGTTCCATCGTCGAACATCTGTTCTACCCCCGCCCCCTGGCGCTTCATCATTGGAAGTTCCATTCGAACCGAGGCTCTGCATCGTGCATGGGGATCTGACGGCGCACCTTGTACAGCAAGTCCTAGTCGGGGCTTGCTTATGCGACAACCCCTCTCCCCTGTACGACATACGTCAGTGTTATCGGTGTGGTCATGACGAGAGGAAAGACGGCCCTCGGAAAATTTTCCCCGCCGAGGCGGCGGTCCTGATTAGGATATGTGACTCGTATCCTGAGGCCAGTCCGCGATTTGTCCCAATTTGCCAACATGGCAGACATGCGGGTTCTCAGAATGGTAAGAGTTGTTCGGTGGAGTGGTTCTGATATTGTTGTTCATATGTTGAATATAAGCTCAGGCCATCCCGAATGGCGGCGGGGTTGTCCCCTTGGCATAAAAAGGGGGAGGGGAGGAATGAAGCATCATTTCGACTTCCCCAGCTCTCGAACGTATAGTCCCCCTGCGTACACCCTCGCGCTCCCTTGCAGACGATGCAGTATCATCAAGTGGGACTTAACCCTCTTCTCAAATCGCCATACACTGGGACGCCCTACTTTCGTCCGGTCCCTATCCAGTGGGACATCCGGCATGCTCCCAGACGCGGGGCTCGCGTAGCTGACCAGAGCCAGGCTATCTCCTCCAGGCAGTTGACTCAGCTGGCAACCCTTCCTATGGTTCCCGCTATTCACATCATCTCTGACCTCCTGTCGGAGGATTGGGCAGTGACTGCGGACAATCCAACTGGCGTCACCGTGGAGGATATCCTGACTGCCGTTTACCGGGAATTACGCGTACCTCTCACTCATTCTGAATGGTCGCGTATGTCTCCCAGACAACAGTCACTCGTCCAAGACACATTCTACGCGCGGTGCGACGCTTCCCGCGACTTTGAACGTACACGTCATGCTGGCGTCCTCCGCATGGATTGCTTGCACAACACGACTACGTTCGCGGGTCTGTCGTCATTGATGTACAGAAATAACCGGTGGGAAGTTGTATTGACGCTTTCAAGAGACTTCAGGGCTCGTGCTCCGAGTCAGAACGTCTAAATGGGCACCCGCCCATTTCGTCGCGCCGACGACTTATTTATCATATTACCACACCCTACAGCATTTCTATCGCTCTCATCGCATTCATGGCAGTCCGGTACTGCTTCCTGTTATCTACCATCCGTGATAGCGGCGCATGGGTGGGTGTCGTGATCCGTTACCTTTAGATCCTCTCGCTGCGTTATCAGGTTATGACTACTTTACTGTATTAGAAGTTTCATGGAAGGACTACGGCCTCTGTAGTGTTATACTTTACATCGTACGTTCGTCATCTAGTCTGCGTTGTTCATTGATATGTATCTCCTTTGACAATGCTAAGAAGCTGGGGCAGATAGCCCACAGCAAGTACTTATTCATGCTAGTAGTCCGAGTCGTCTGATAGTGGCGAGATATGTGTATTTTCGCAGCCACCGTGCGTTTCTTGATGAGATGAATCCATAGCTTGTTTTCGCCCTTTTAGATCTGTCAATCGACATCTTGAATCTTGTATGACGTCATTCGGCTCTCAAATTTCGGCGCTGAGCTGTGCTACATATCTCAAGCTGACCTCAATCCTGCCCTACAGATAATCAAACTGGAAGGCTGCATTATTCCTCGGACGAGCCAGAAATCAATTATACCGTAAACAAATGCGTGCGACCCACGGTATCGCCGCGTGGCAACTCTCCTCGACTAATGTAATCTCACCGAGATATACTAGTAGGATGCCCTCTTCCACCACCTCAGACAGGCTTCAACATGCGGTTCAAGCTATGTTCGTCTTCAAAACGAAAGAAAGAAGAATATGAATACAAGGACTCAACCATCATACGTTTGGTGGTCAACAAGAGATTGAGGAACTTGAACGCCCAGCTTGCGTCAACCTTTGGTATGTCCACTCCCCGGTCAGTAGAATGGTAGAACGAGTTTCGAGTTGGTGTATGTTTTTCGGTACAGGTGCAATGATCGTCATTTATACGTTGCGAAGACGCAAAGCCGTCTTCAAGTTATTACTCGCAGACAACTCGTTGGGAGATATAGCATGCATCCGTTTGTTCAAGTTCCTTAATTCACCCCCTGGTCAATGCTGTCGAGAGACTCTCATTACGCTTCACCTCACCAAAAACGAAATTGGCACTGAAGGACTCCGTGCCGTGTCAACATTCCTGAAAGACAATACAGTCTTGAGAGAGTTGTGCCTATCTGATGTATGTGTCGATTACTTTGTTGGATTTTCGTAGCTCATTCGCACCTGTGGCCATAACTTGAAGAATCCTCTGACCACTGATCCATATGTCATCGCCGAATTTGCGAATGCAATAAACTCGTCACATCTCTACGCTTTGCAAATCCACGACTGCGGCTCTTTGGGAGATACATTCATCCGACACTTCATACCTAGACTCTCTACGCCCTATCTCCGAGAATTGGACATCTCGGCCCTCGACCTCACTCAAGACACCGTGCCCATCCTCGTAGATTATGTCAAGTCTCCCCAGTGTCTCCTGGAGTCCCTGCAATGTAACAAGAACATGTTGAGCGTGGCTGGATCTCGCAAAATTATTGATGCAACAGAAGGAAACTACTGTCTGCGGTCCTTCAAGCTCGACGATAAGCTCATGGATGAACCAGACGGTATGAATCCCGAAGATAGAATGATCGCGTTGTTAGAGGGCCATCAATTACTGTGGAATACCCTTCGCCGGAACTCGGACCAAATGGAGCTCGTCAGGCATGATTCCCTTGTGCTCCTTCGATACTGTCGTACCCTCTTCATGCGCTCCGGATCAACGAGGATGAAGAAGGGTGTTCCTGTCTTTGATCCCAAGGCATTGGCTCGACGGAATGACAAGTCCCTTCCATTCTCCCGTTTACCAACCGAGCTCCAGCTCGAAATCTTCTCCTACATTGCACCCTCAGTTTCACCTCAACGATGCGCGCGCGTCGTCGCCTTCGCAGCTGACGTCACCACCCTGTTCCTCGTCGGTCCTAAATTCGACGGGGTTCGCGCACTCACGAAACACCTCGAGTTCCTGGTCGAAGAAAAATTCAAACTTCCAGGTCGGAGGCATGTACCACGACCCACATATTTATGGATACCACGTTCGTTGTGGGATTGTCAGTCTATCCGACCAATTCTACGCAAGTGGAAGATCGAGATGAGGCATATGTGGCTTACTCAGGTCGTTGGCGATGCTTATGGACCTGAGCCTTGATAGGGACACACTGTGATGTAGCACGGGTATGTGTTGTGATACCATCATTGTCGTAATTTTAGTGTAATCTAGTGCTGTGGTATACCATTTGACCTCCGTTTCGATCGCAGACGGTTGTATTCTTTGTCGTCCCCTCAGGCGTTACAACCCAGCAGGGCCACAGATCATGCTAACTAGCAGTGCTCCCTTCCTAAACTATGCGCGGTGTATCGTAGCACCTGATTTCCATCCTGGTATTGAAACACATGGCTTTCCTATACTACGTCGCCCCGCACGGACAGTGGCAACCCCCCTACCACTGCCAATGGCCGTCCAAACGTGAGTCACAGCTACAAGTGGTCTTGCGATATGTGCTACAAAGAAATCCAATGGTATACAGGCCCCACTCCCCAAGTCCCCCCCTGCAGATCCGGATCCGTCTCGGGTCATGGTCATCCCCCTTCACTCCAAGGCACGTCCACAGTACCGATACAGTACTCAGGCTCTCCCATCTGATCACGGTCACGCTCCGCATCGTCTCTCTCCGACATCGACGTCTGCCGTTAGACACGGCAATCTCTGTGTGAATGGTAGGCATCGCACTGGCAATAATAACAGAAACCTCAAGTGACGGTGCCTCCCCCGGCCCCACTTCGAGTTCATCCAAAGAACGTGATTCGGTCTCTCGGTCTCTTTCTCATCCGAGCCCGAGACCGAGACCACTGGCGGTGGTGTAGGCCCAGGAGGTGGCGCTGGCAGTGGCGGCGGCGGCTCAGGCAGGAACCGCAGCGTGGCACATGGATGAAATCTCCTTCCAACGACCGGCGTCAATAATTTCAATACTCGGAGTGGTGAGTGGTGTAATCTGGTGATGAAGTTCCGTAGATCTCATCGGCAGGGATGGCGCCTCCGAGTCTGCCGATGAGAATGAAGAACGTACCAACTTGAAGGACGCCCGCAAAGGGCTGGCGGTCCGAAACGGTCCGAAGAAGGGATTTTAGAATCAGAGATGGGCGTTGGGAGGAGGTCCACCGTGATGTTGTCCCATCGAATCTCTTCGATGTTGACGCTACCGTTCCCTGAAAGAGTGACAGGAGCTGCCTGTGAGAGCACCTAAGCAGGTTCCATCCGATACTCTGCGAGAACCTTACTGCGCTGAACGAAGAAATAGACCCTGGTTGAGTGAACCACGGAGAAATAATTCCGCCCACAACGCGAGCGAAATACATCGTGATGTGAGGATAGAGGATAGCTAGTCATACACCGAGAAACGTACGCGTAACGAACATAAAAGTCAAAACTATGAATGTCACGATCCTACACTTCCCTCCCTTTAGACATGCCTGCGCTTGATTCCCACGCGGCAGGCGACGGGCTTGCGAAGGAAGCCCTCTCGAGTAGCAAGCTATGAGCACAAGGTAAGTCCCAGGAAAAATCCTGTTGAGGAGCGTGCCCTTGCTTACCGGCTGCTCGGGCTCAGCGAGCACGAAGTGGTAACGACGAAGGATAGAAGAGACAATAATCAGCAGCTCCATCGAAGCAAGGTTCCGACCCACGCAGGCTCTGAAGAAGCAGTTCATTGTTAGATCGTAGTCGGCATGACCCACGTGACGCTTACCGTGGTCCAAACGAGAATGGATTGAATGCTTTTTGCATCGTTGCATGGTCCCGCTCAAACCACCTATCTGGACGGAACACATCCGCATCGTCTCCCCATGCCTTCGAGTCTCGATGAATAGTGTACGTCGGCACACTGAGAATTGCACCATGAGGGAAGTATACACCGTTGATCGTCAAACCTCCTTCAGGAGCGATACGAGGAAGGCCAATTGAAGAGGTGGAGTGTACGCGCAGAGCTTCGTTTATCACGGCTTCTAGATAGGGAAGCCGTTTAACCTGCTCGAACGAAGTGACGAGCTCATCTGAATCGCCGAGTGCTTCGTCGAGCTCCCTGTGAAGTTTCTCCTGGACATCCTGATGGCGAGCAAGGTAATACGTGATAGCGCAGGAAGAGCTGACGTGAACGATCAGAAATAACCCATCTCTCATTGGACGTACACTCACTTCGACGTGGTGTCAGAACCGGCGATCAGTTCAGTTAAAGCTTCAGCAGTCAGCTCTTCTCTACCCATCAGATTGCCTTCGTCATCTCGACCCTGCTGAAGCTTGCTGAGGAGATCCACACGATCCGTGGGTGTCGTCAAACGCTTTGAAACCGCAGCGATTGCCAGACCAGCAAGGTTCCGGACGGCCTGACCACCCTTCCGGTACCAAGGAAGCAGACGGACATAGGGTCTCCAGGACGGGGGAAGAACACCCATAGATGCAGAGAATTCGCCACGGTCATTGAGAATCTGTACTGCGGGAATCTCAACAACCTCACATTCCTGCTCTGTTCCATAAGACTTCATTGCGTCCTTTTGGGATACAGCAACGGGGGCAGAATCCCTCGCGTTGGCAACCATTCCAAAGGGAGAGCCAAAGGCAAGATCACCTGTAGAGCAAAATGTTTACTTGACTGCATGATACACTCCAATGAATATGAAGTACCAATGATATCAAACGCGAGGTAGTTATACCCTAAGAAGCTTGTCAGGGTTAATCAGCGTACCAGAAACATTGAGACCTACAGGGTAGACAATCCAACCACAAGCGACCGTCTTGACCATGCCAGCCACCCTCGCCTTCCGTACCAGAGCCTCCCTCCACAGCTGCATCGCAAAGTCGATCCCATTGCTTCAGGAGTTGACCAATATAAAGCTGTGCGATGGGCTCAAACTCCAAAACGTTCTTCTGAGAGAATATATGCGACACAATCTTCCTTTTGCGTGCATGATCAACACGATTTCTGGTATTGAAGAGTCCTCGGTGAATGGAGACGAATGCGTCATAAAAGTCAGATTTGAGGCTGCCGTTCCCGTGCGCGTAGACAATCTGCAGCGCCTCCGGATCTGAAACTGATACATGGTTGGGCGCTAGACGAACGAACGTTCCTAGGAGGTTGGAATGAGCGGTCTGAATTGGAAGGTGTATTTAAGCAGGAACCGTACCATATTTCTTGTGTAGTTCGTGAACGACGTCTGAACGATGCCCTTGACTGGCAGTCCAACCGAGCCATAGGTCTGAGAACTTGGCGAGAAGAGGTCCGGGGATGCGTCGCTGGTTGAACGGGTCGAGCAGGTATGGAATGATGTGAACCAAAACGATTGTGACGGGTACAGCAGCGAGCACTGCCGACAGCTTGAATCCGTCACTGCCCACGAGAGGGAGAGAGGCCAACCTGAGGGTAGTCATTTGGGCGTAACGAGATGGGGGACAACTTCAACAAGCGGGTTTTATAGCCACCCCTCGGATCTTGTCTCCTCAGGGATAACCCTGAATTTGCTTGCAAAGGCACTGGAAAGGATTGAATTCATCCATGCCGTGCGTGCCAGTGGCCACACAATTGACGAATTCGAAGACTCAATTGATCAATGTCTTTAACTATAAATACTTGGCCAGATTATTATAATACGAGTACGGCAAGCACTTCTGTTATTATTCTGATCGTCGTCAGCGCTATCACACACCATCGCAACGTTAACATTGTTTCGCTTGTTGTATCTAGGCTGTGTAACTCCAGGTCGACTTGAGATGACCACCCTGAAGCAAGTTGCGCATTGCCAGTGGCAGAAACCTTGACATTGGCGCTCCCAAATCAAATACCTATACGACATGAGTTTTCATCCATGGCATGAATTTCAACTTTCAACGGAGTCCAACCCTATTTGAGAGTCACAACATCCGCATCGTTTGTCTATACGGCGCGGACCCTCGACCCGGGGCCTCGAGTGCCCTCCGTGAAGATGAACTAGCTGGTTCAACCTGGGTTTCGGGAAGAAATATGGAAATGCTGAATTATTCTTCCGCGACTGGGCGGTCGAGCCCACCACGCTCCTCGTAACCTTCGCGAATTGCTACAGAGCAGAGTCGCTCTCATCGGGTGGTCTCTCGGAGGCACTCACACCCATGCTCTGTTGGCATACCCCGACGCATTATCGTACCGGTCTCGGAAAGTCATGGTGAGTTTGTTCTTAGTTATTACAAGGAATGCCTTTCGGATTGTGATTGGATCAAAGTAACAAACTTTCGTGCACTACATTCGCACTGCTTTTTCTTCGTTGGTGATTGCAAATAATGCTCAGGTGTATGACAGTGCTCAACGTCGAACAGAAGGTCGTAGCAACCCATCGGTTCGCAACATAACTCATGTGCGCATTCGAAAGCTTGCTACTTTGTCGGCAATTCATATTTTACACGCAGTGGTCATTGTGGACAAAGAGACAGGAAGACAGGTAAAGAATAGGAGAGAACGACAAGACTCTGGATTACTACAAAGAACCGCCATTCAGTCGATCACCGCTCCAACTTCGGTTTTCCCCATCAGCAACTACACCATTGGCGTAGGGTGTAAGCGATTCACGTCCAAGGTCAAGTGTGGGCTTTTGGACGTTGATCACAGGCGTCATAGGACGCCCTGGTCTCGGGACTTGATTGGAATGGGTGGGTTGGTTTTCGATGTCTGTACATGGCAGGTCCCCGTGAACAGGTAGCTCAGTGTCGTCCGTGGCCATTTGAGTTACTCTCGACTTGGGGATATATTGTTTGACAGCATTCCAGACATTGAGAATCAGCCCGCCACCTTGTTCCTTCAGCGAAGGCGAGAATGCCGATTCCGATGAGAGATTTTTTCTTTAAGCACGGTTTCCTGCGGTTCAGCTTGCCACCACCAAGGGCGGGTTAGATCCCTAGACTGCCACACTGATAGGGCCCCCGGAATCGCCATGGCGATGATGAAGCCACCCATAAAGCCCCGCAAAGTATCGACCCCCACATTGTAGCATTCTGCTAAGAATGCAGCAAAGAAGAATAGTATGCTGAACCAGGAAA
>JBBPRG010000305.1:0-14849 GCA_038092895.1 Chalciporus pseudorubinellus | reverse complement strand
ACGAAAGTAGGAAAGTGAAAGACTAACCAGCCTGAGATGGGAACCGAGGAAGAGGACTCGCCGGAGGGAACTTCGAACTTTCCTGATACGACTTGATTTGATTGTTACTGACAGCCTGATTCGAATCGAGCATGAGCCGTTCCAAGTGGTGTTACTAGTAAGTTAGCTGAATCTCACTGGCATGATGGAGCGAAAGATGCGGTCTCAGTGAGGGATGCAGTACATATCGGGAATTGAGATCCCAGTCGAAACGAGCAGCTACTAGTACTCAGTGGGTGACTTACCTTAAATCCGAGCAATAGATTTTTTCCTGCTAAGGTGGAAGGTCAATTGCCGGTGTGCCGTATAACGATACACAGAGTAATTTGAGCTTTGTGCGCCACCACTATGACGTCATATTGAATCGATCCGAATCTACAAAGCAGGACCGACTCGGAGTCAAACTACCACATAACCGAGCCAAAAGCTCAAACTATCCTCTGTATGGTTGGAAGTCTTCATCAGGAAAATACACCTCCACTTAATGTATTTTACACCATATTTCATGCTTGTAAGTTTAAAAGGAGATAAGTCACATAAGTAGATCTCTACACTTTAAACTCTATGTAATGTAAGTGAGCACTTTACCCACTTTCAGGCTTTGAGGCCTTGCTCAACTGGAATCATTCTCGACTTAATGAATGGAAAACATCAAATAAGATTATTTGAAGGATATGGAATAGAGACAGAAAAAGTAGTGATTAAGTCAGGCAAGCATGAGAAGTGTGGGAAGCAAAGATGAAGAGCAGGTGATTCAGAGCAGACAAAAATGCAGGGAGTGGTGAGAGCAAAACCAGTGAGAAACAAAGGATAGCAACAAGATAGGACAAACAGGTATGGAGCATGTGGGACACATCAAGAAACTGGATGAATATGGACAAGGGAAGAAAATGTGGCAAAAAAAAATCCTATCACAGGTATTAAAAGCTGGGGGCATAGATGTGAAAGAGACCTACAAAGGAGGGTGTGTTCATCATCTGACTCAAGGACATTGTTATCATCCCCAAAGTCCAGAGTGGGCATCTGGACCAACCTTGCAATCACAAGGATAGCAGCAAGCTGCTTTGGTGTGCGCTTGCTTGCAGAAATGGCCAATTTCCTTGCATGACCACCCCAGTTCTGGTCTGAGAAGGCATGGGCTGTAGATGTCAGTTTTTCTGAGGACTTGCTGAGCTTCAGTGAAATCTTGATCAAACTTGCAGGTTTGAGAGTAGGACTGTGCATTCCAGGAACCTTGACCACTTCCTGTTGGACCAACTGAAAGGCCAATTCAAGCTAGATAAATAATTAGTACTATCACTGATGAGATTGAGTAATGGTGGGACATACTGCAGCCCCACAAAATTCAAGTATTTCAGTAATTCCAGACCAAACCAATGATCCTGTATCCAGCATGACAATGTCCATGTGTCCCCAAATTGACTGCAGGTATGTCACAGACAACATTTGCTGCATGAAGTGGGGCTGGAACACCTTGTTTGATGTAGAGAACCTAAGTTCCCTATGATGTAGTCACACCATAATCCACTCCATCTCATTCCTGTATCTTCTTACATTCCCAATCTTACTATCCATCACTTCCCACTCTCTTTCATCACATTCTTGGAGCTTCTGCTTTGATCTGGTCTCTGGGTTCATCAGTCTGTGATTCTGCATTCTTCAAGCCTGTTATCCTTTGTTCTGTCCATCCTCAAACATCCATTGTCTCAGTTCAGTCAAGTTTGCTGGTGAGTACTTACCCACTTTTTCTCTGCTCTTTCCTCTACTCTACATATCCTCCTATGGACCTGTCTTCTAGACTCTCACCTTCATAACCCAGACTCTTAGTTGTACTTTTCAGACTCATTTTATCTATTTTTATATTACTTCCTGTCACTGCCAAAGTCTCAGGAATATCCAGACTGTTATGACTGTAACAGAATTAATGCCCATGGTGCTTATTTGGACTTCAACTTTTTCGCTAAGTCTTTTTATCTTATCTTATCATGTCACGTGACATGACTTCACAATTGTTTAACTTTCACATTCCTTCCATTGTTTCACTCTTTCACTTATGCACAACATGCTGTGCATGTTCCATTTCACTTTACCTCCATTTAGATATATGAAACTCTATGTGCTTCTTTTCATTTCTGCTATGCTTCTCTTCCATTTGATCTGCCACACAGGCTGTGCATCTCATGTCTTTAATCTCTGCTCTGCAGCCTTATGCAGCCAAGCTGCCACTCTCACGAGTTGAGAGTATAGATAGATTAGTGTAGAAACATGTACACATACCCATGAGTATATAAACCCCAAGGTGCTTGACTGGCATCCCCAGTCTAGTTCACTTGGTTATTCACCTACCAACTGTCCTACCTCAGTCCTCTTACCTCTCTATCTGGTGCTCGTCATGTGACCTGACTGTTTTTGATTTTGGTTTGCATCACAGACAAAAAAGACTATACTTAATTGTTTGAATATCATCTTTCCAGATCACTCCTTCTGTTCCCTGAAGTCTGCAAGTATTTCCATTCTCTCCACCATTGTTCTCATAGAATCTGACCATCCACATGCTATTCTGCCATTAATTCAACTATTTCTTCATCCTTTCCTAAGCATCAGGAAGAAGTCAGGACTCTTGGTTTCATTCCAGAAATCCATCTTCCAGTTCTCCAAAGCATGGTATGCTTCTCTAAAAGCCCATTCTCTTGTCTTTTTCTACTAGAATCTCTAAAGATCGCACATATCACACCCTTCTTTTTCTTTTTCTACTGATCACCTAGGATCTTTTTCTCTGGGATCTTTTAGATTTCTACATCAGGTCTTCACCATTGAGGCCATTGTACAAGAAAATCAGTCAATTGAGAAGCATGACCACTATTTCTTTAATCTTACTGAGATCAAAACTGGAAGAGAAATGAAGGACAAGGATAAGAGCAGTTGACCCAACACCTGAACACCACTTGCACAGGCATTGAGATCCTTAGAAGAGACCATCAATTACAATCAAAATATCAAATATACAATTTACAATGACAATGATAGGCAAATTGATTTCAAGAGCCAGAATGGTCTTGTTTGAAAAGAGGACAGAAAGAATGAGATGAAGGAAATGCATAAGATCCTTTCTCATGAGTCCAAAGATGTTGGGCTGGGCAGCAATCCAGAGCCAAAGAGTGGGGAGTACAAGCCTTGTCCATTTTCTTTCTTCTAAAAGCTAAGAAGAAAGATCATTGTTGCAAAACTTTGAAGCACAAGACTGAGACCCAGTAGAAACAGTGGAAAATGTGGTTGCTAAGGGAGTCAAGAGTGTGGTGGTCATACCCATCAGCAATGCTGCAGCAGGGTTTGAAGCAGGTACTGGGAGCTGGTCCAGTATTATAACAGGAACAGAGCTTGGGGTGGACAGGGTGATAATGAAGAGCAACTGCAGCATTAGAAAAAAGTCAGAACTCTTGGTTTCATTTCGGAAACTCTTTTTCCAGTTCTCCAAAGTATGGTACACCTTTTTAAAAGTCCATTCTCTTGTCCCTTCTACTAGAATCCCTAATGGTCACAGATATCACACTCTTCTTCTTCTTTTTCTACTGATCATCCAGGATCTTTTTCTCTGGGATCTCTTAGATCTCTACAATGCTGAGGATGAGAATATTGAGATCTTAGATGCAGTTTTGGCAGGCAAGGTATGAAATGTGGGCAAGCAAGGCTGTCACACCATACAGCAGGTATGACCTTGCTTCCTTCAATACTATCTTCCATGATTAAGATTGAACAGACATTTGTCCGCACTTTAAAGCCCACAAAGCTCACATCCAAGAAGATCAAATTGGAACCAGTCAGCCCCAAGTTTTTGTTGCCCAGTCAGCCCAGACTTCTATTCCTGTTGTTGCTTCATTCATCCCAAGCTCCACCCATAATCCACCCCATCTTATTCCAGTATCTCCTTGTTTTCCCAATCCTACTATCTGTCACTTTTCACTTCCTTTCATCACATTCTTGGAGCTTCTGCTTCAATCTGGTCCCTGGATTTGTTGTCTGTGATTCTGCATTCTTCAAGTCTGTCATCCCTTTGTCCTATCTACCTTCAAATATCCATTGTCCCTGTTCAGTCAAGTTTGCAGTACTTACTGTCTTTTTCTCTGCTCTTCCCTCTACTATATGTACCTATCTACAGACCCATCTTTCAAGCTCTCCGCTACATATTCCAGACTCCTAGTTGCACCTTCCAGACTCATCTTGTCTATTTTTATTACCATCTGTCATTGCCAAAGTCTTGAAAATACCCAGACTATAAAAGACTGTACTTAGTTGTTTGAATATTATCTTTTCAGATCACTGTTACGACTGTAACAGGATTAATGCCTGTGGCACTTATTTGGACTTCAAATTTTTCACTAAGTCTTTTTATCTTATCTTATCATGTCACATGACATGACCACACGATTGTTTAACTTTCTCATTTGTTCTATTGTTTCACTCCTTTACTTATGCACAACATGCTGTAGATGTTCCATTTCACTTTATCTCCATTTAGGCATATGAAACTCTATGTGCTTCTTTTCATTTCTGCTATGCTTTTCTTCCATTTGATCTGCCACACAGCCTGTGTGCCTCATGCCTTTAATCTCCACTCCACAACCTTGCACAGCCAAGCTGTTACTCTCACAGGTTGAGGGTATTTACATATATAGATAGATTAGTGTACAAACATGTACCGCCATCACTGTACTTCTTTTTCATTACTCTACCCTCTCCATAGTGATGCCAACAACGGCTGCTTTCTTCACAGGACTCTGTCCTTCAGATTTATCATCCTCATCATTAGAGCCCGCCTTCCTCTTCCTTGTATTACCGAATGCTGTCGCATGGATAATGGCTTCCTTCATGTATGAGTGATAAGGGAGGAGTTTCATACTTTTTAGGATAAGTTGGTACATGCAAGATGCATTGTTATTGTTGCTGTTGTTGCTACTGTTGTTCGAGGAGCTGCCCGAAATATTCCAGCTGTAGTATAGTCAGTTATGCATTATTTTTCGAAGATAAACAGGCAATCTCACAGCCTCAAGTACACCTCCACCTCCATGAAGAGGCCATCCTTGAACTTCACATCATAGATTGCAGGATTGATTAGAAGCCCTTTGATGTCAAGGATGTTGGGGGCAACCACTTTTGCATCCATGAGTTCAGTATGTGCATGCAACAGGCCAGCATAGCAGCCATGCAGATCAGGCAGATCAGTGATTTGGATTGCCTGCAAGCCTGAAAAAGAAAGGAAAATTTGTAAGCATCATCACCAGTAGTCGAACACAACCGGCAATCCCTTACCGGTGTGACCAGAGCCTGAGCTTGTAGCATCTGTAGACAATGCAGCCATGGCCCTAGATGCATCCACTTTTGCCTTGCTCAGGCTCATAGGCCCCACAGATTCTGAATTTATTTAAGTGAAGATCAGTAAGAGCTTCATTATATAAAAAAAATTACTCACTTCCAAAATCTGCCTGGGTTAACTTCAGGGCAATGACTTTTCCCATGGCCAGGAGACCTTGGAAAATGGGATTGGTGGACATGATGGCAGAGAAGTAATCACCATGTGAAGCATTGTATGAATGCCAGAATGGGGTCTTATTCATGTGATGAGTCTCATTTTCTGCCATTTCATCCAGGTTAAATAATTTATAACTAATGAGTCAGTTCAACTTACCTTTGGTCAAAGCATCCTCAAGCTCATTGTGGAGGACCATCATCACTTCTAAAGCTGCGCCAGAGCATTGAATTGCTTCTGCCGAGCAATCTGTGTCCTCCTCACTGAGGAATTTAAGCTTGAACTGTGCATGCGCTTTCTTCAGGGCAGTGATATCAAGCTGCATTTGGTCGAGTGAGTAATGCACAAGTAAAAGTAATAGATTGATAAGAGGTGTACCCTGGTAGATGGAAGGTTAAAGTAGGGCCTGAGCCATGCGAATTGGCCGTTTCGGTCGATTTTGGCTGGAAATCTGATTGTGAAGGGGTCATCAGTGGATTTGACCCAATAGTTGGCACTATCTCCCATCAGCTGACAAAGAGGCCGTGGGTTGTTCTCCTTCGCAATGATCTCCATCATGGAGCCATTAGCGGCATTTGGTCCCCAGATGTCTTTTTTTTTTTTTTTTTTTGTCTCCAATTTATGTCCATTTGGGGTACAATACCCTATGTAGGACAACACTACGACTAGGTAAAAGGGGCACCCATGCCCCCACCGCTTCCCCGATCTCGTGGATGCCCTAAGGGACAGACCATAGGCCTTCCCTTAGTCCCGCTGTTCCTGCCAGGGTTTTAGGCACGCAGATCTTCCTATCAGCGATGTCCTTGGTGAGTGCTAACGTTTTGTGTATATGGCTGGCAATCGCGACTGATGCAGGTACTCCGACCACCTGAGTGGTCAGGTACAGTTGGGAATAAGGGAGCGGGGACAAGATGAAAAGGAAAGAGAGGGAGGAGAGAACAGCAAGTATCTGGTGTCTTAGACCACGAGTGGTTTTGAGGAGTCGCTGTGTTTGTGGTGTCTAGAGTATGAGTTTCGTGGTTTTGGTAGGGAGCTGCCAATGTGATTTTTGCTGTTACCCCTGGCCTTTCTCCCCGACTTATCTTATCCCCAGAGTGCTTTTGAAGCGTGAGCCAACTGTAATGAGAGTGAGATGTGAGTTGAAGTGAAAGAGTGGGTTGTGTGGTTAGTCGGCATGCTCTCGGTGCGGCTCCCTGCTAGGCGAGAAGTGTTTCATTGTTTCTATGAAGTTGAGCAGGTGGGTCGTGGCTTTATGGTCGGTTAGCATGTGGGGCAGGTCATGGGCATGGCGTCTCAGCTGGGTAAAGAGGATGTGTCATTCTCGAGCGAATCGTGGGCAGTTCAGCAGGTAGTGTGCAACATTCTCTTTCTCGTTGCCACAGTAGTTGCACATGGGTGATTCGGCTTTTGTGATGCGGTGGAGGTGAGTGTTGAGGGGGCAGTGGCGTGTGCGTAGCCATATAAGCCAGCAGGTGTGCTGTTTGGAGAGACTGGCGGAGAGTGTGAGGAATGAGCCTGACAGGAGCTTTGGGTTGATTTTGTTCATTTTTGCGTGCCGTGGTGATTTCGTCCAAGTGCGCTGCCATCACATGTTTTCTCGTTTCCGCTGCGCTTGCAACAATGCGGATATGCTCTGCGGCAGGGGGCCTGCTCTGAGGTAGAGGGGGAGACATCCCTTAGCACTGTTTTCTTCGATTCCTTTTGCTGCTCTTTTCACCCCCAGATGACATGTTCCATGGAGTACCATAATACAGATTTTTCGGTGACTTGTGGATGAGTCAGAGTCTCAGGATGGTCTCCAGGCGAGTGGGAAGTGGTCTTAGGGATGGTGTTAGCATTGTCAAGTGGATGAGGAGATGGGGTGGATGATGGAGTGAAGAGCAAGAACGAGCAAGAAGAGATATCAGGGAGCCTGAGAGATGAGGGAACATGCTGAGTTTATGGAGCCTTATATACATGAAACTGAAAGCTGGATTACTGTGAATTGGGAGAAGTGAGGGCATAGAGAAAAATGTGGGCCTCCTGGTTTTTGAAGTGTGATAGCGTGCAAAGATTGAAGTCGTGTGCATTGGGTTCCAGAAAAGGTTCTCCATTGTTGACACATCCATCATAGTTCCAAATCTTTCCGTCAAGGTGCAGACGGGCAGAGAAACAGAATCCACCAAGGTAGATTACTCCTGCCAGCACATATTGTGCCGTTTCACAAAGATGTGAAACACTGATCGATTTGCATGGCATAACTGGATTGAGGGGAATGCATTCAAAGAACAGCATTGGTGGGATGACTGGTAAGTGGAGGGAGTTTGCAAAAAAGCCCATACAATCTGCAAACAAGTGCGACAACATAGTTGTGCCAGCAGACTCGGAACATGTGATTTGACGTGTTTTCCAAGATTGCCAGAGATCAAGCCATTGCTGAATACTGATTGGGGTAACTTGAGATGACTCGGCATCAGGATCACTCCATTGAATGGGCGTGCAGAGGGATGGAAAGGTAATGTAATGGGATGCTGATTGGTGAACTGACTGAGAAGACAAGGATTTCTTTGCACATGCTGCATTGGAACACAAAGGAACCAGCTCTATCTGATGAGTTGCTAGGGGGAGCACATACTCGAGAATTGAGATTGCCGAAGTACCAACTGGACTGAACCACGGAAACATGGCAGAGTTATGGGCATGGAGACAATTCCAAAACTCATCTCAAAACCTGTCAAACAAGGCATGCGAGAATAAATTGGATTTACTATCTGTGAGCATCTTGTATGCTTTGGTAAGGTCTGTGAAAGCAGCGCTAGCAGACTGGCACCTCTGTCTCAAGAGGTCATCTCCTGCTCGATAAGCATAGAAAAGGACCATAAAAATGCTATCATAGGCACATGACCAGTCCATGGACAACCATTTGCAATTGACACTTGATGAATGCTGTGGGATTGGGCTCAGTAAATGATACTTTGATGCAATTTTTTTTTCTACCAGCACATTCTCCGACTCAACCTTAATTTGCTTCCTGGACCGAGTGGATGTGGTGTTGGGGGACATATCTGAAGCTGTGGCATTGGGGAACATCTCTGAAGATGTGTTGTTGTAATCATGAGTTACCTTTCTTTTAATATCAGCACTCAAGCCACTAGATTCAGAAGGATCCAAAACAAAATTTGGCTTTGGAAAAACGGTCTTTACAGAATGTTCAGCTTCTGCATCCAGCACAGGTACTATGCTACCTGAAGTCAATCCATATTGAATATATGTGTTATATTTCAGGGCTTTGAAATGACAGACCTCAAACAAGAGATCTGATGGAAGTGGCTTGTTAAGTTCATCGAGTTTTATTGGTTGTGTGAGACATAAGCCTTTTCGTGTTGTTGTGCATGATGCAGCAACATATGCACTGAAACTGCCATTGGAAAGATTCACCAGGACCTTCGGCAAAGTTTTGCCTTGAGCAGAGTGACCAGTAACTGTAAAAGCTGGTTGTATTGGCAGTTGGGATTGAGAGACATGAATTTTCTCCTTTGAACAATCAGTATTGTCGAGTATAGTTGTGAAATTCCAGGTGACCGGAGTAATCGGAAACCACAACTTCTGCAGGCCTGTCACATCGACTTTGCTATGTGGGAATTCAATGATAACACATGTGGCATATGTGAGCCCTACTGGACAACTTCCAGTGAAGATCTTCCATATCAAACCTTGTGAACCATTCATGATTCTGAAATCCATGGATATATTGTGTGTACACAGGATCACAGGCATTCCTTCAAACAAGAGAACTGAGCCAGGGAGTGACTATGGCACAGAAGTAACACTAAGGTCGAGCAGAGTTCTGTGTTCGCCAAGAGTGAGTTGCTGGTGGGAACATTTGTCCAATGCGAAGCAAGTTACAACATTTTTTGCATTGGGAACTTGTGAGTAAACTTTCTGTTGATTGAGCGCTTCTCTCACTTTGTTCATAGAAACAATGGCGGCTGCCCCATGATTGCTTTCAATGCTCATGTCTATGCCATTGGGCATCTCAACTGATTTCACCACTCTGGTATTGAAGAGATCTACATCTTCAAGTGTACATTCCCATTTCCATAGTCGAAGCACTGCATTACCATACTCTGGATCATTTTTCATGTGCTGTTGTTCTTCAATGTTTACCATGGTGTCAACTGTCTTCCATGCCATTCTTCCTAAACTTCTCCTGACTTCTGCATCAGTTTGACTGGCATATCACGAGATTGCAGAGTATAATGGTATTCTGCCAACTGGAGGATACTGAAAAAAATCACCTGAGAATATGATAGCCATGCCTCCAAACCACAGATCTGGTTGTTCTTTTGCAAATCGAAGACCATGATCAATATCAGCAAGCAGTTTGAGCCTGGTAAGAGATGCCTCGTCAAGTAATACAAACTCAACATTCTTCCATTCTTCATGAAGTTTAGTGTGTTCTTTCACAGAAACTACAATAGAATAATCTTCACCACTCTCACCAGGATTTCTATTTCTCTTGCCTTTGTTTCTTGATTTGATCTTAATTCCTAACTCCTTGTGAATGGTCGTCCCATTAATCAATGTAGCTGCAGATCCAGTAGGAGCCAAATAATGGATCATGTGACCACAGCCATAATGTACCATCACAGACTGGACTGCATTTACGATGTACGTTTTACCAGTTCCACCCAGTCCCATCATCAGCATCGTAAGTTGATTCTGGCCCCGGTTGCGTTTATCGATGTGCTTGTCAATGAAATACTGTGTGATAATCCAAAATACTACCCATTGTTTTTTGTTTAGGTCATATTCCTTTCCAATCTTTGCCACTACATCACAAGGTGACAGCTGCTGCTCTGGAGAATTGGAGATTGTGGCACTTGTCACTCTATTTTCTGTTTTAGGGCATGGGCCAGCAAGGAATTTACATTCGTGGCCAATTTGTGTCTCAGCTACTGGATTTTGTTGACGTATTTCTATCTGTTGATCAAGGTTCAAGGCATTTCGTCGAGCAGTTGCAATGGCCGATTCTTGGGCTTCTATCTCCTTTTTCCACTGGGTCAGTCTGTCTTTCATGATGACTGGCAATGCAATGATGTCATCTTCATTCGTGTTTTTTTGCAATGCTTCTTTGATAGGTGATTTCGCAGACTTGGACTTTGAGTGGTCTGCATGCCTCAGCCAACCTGCCTGTCGTAGTAAGAGCACCATCTGTTGAACACAAAAATCCTCCCATGAATGCTGAGATGCACTTGTCCAATTCTGGCAGGCTAGCTCTAATATGTCATCATCAGCACATTGTCACGAGACAGGGTGAGAAGGATGAGTATCTTTGGACATCTGTTGAGCCTGCTTACAAAGTCGATCAGCATCTTGCTCATCTTCACACTCATGAATAGCCTCCCAGTTGAGCATGGTAGAACGACCATGATCCAAGAAACAATGTGAGTCAAATACTGTCTCAAGGTCCTCGTTATCTCCAATCAAAGGGACATCAAAACTAAATGGTTTGAAATGACTTAAAGTGAAAAGCACCCAAACCTGTTTATTGTTCAAACATGGAATTGAGGTCCCAATCATGTGAGGTACAAGATTACGGTTCAAATCTCCATGGAGTTCATCAGCATGTTCCACAGGTTCATGCATTGCATGTAATGGGTGTGCAGGCTTCAGATCATGTCTTCTCAGTACACCCAACCATGTTTTGTGAGTATTTTTTGTGTGCTTACTCCTGGTCTTCGTCTGTAGTTGAATACATCTGCAGAAATCATCGAAGTTCATATTCGCTAGTGTATCAGCACAGTACAGATAATGATGTATTTGATGCACGTCTACAAGTTTTCCATCTTTATCAGTCGAAATATGAACCTGCAAGTGCTCAATTCCATTGTCATCATTAGCCACATCTTCATCACAATGTTCAAGTGTATCAGAGTTAGATTTACCCTTCCAAGAGAGATTCAGAGAGCCTTCCACATATGAGAGTAATAAAGACAATAGCATAGGCATCAAGTGATGAGAAGAGATGCTGTCATCATAATCTTGAATGTATTGTGCTGCTTGCTGTGCATGTATCTGTTGTTGCCTATTGAATTGGGAAAGACACTTGTGTAACAACATTTCGCATTCTGGACTGTGGAGGACTTCAAGTTTATGTTAGAATCAGCCTGAGGGGGAAGGCAGGCGACAGCATGTGACAACAAAGAAAGCATCTCATATGTTTTGACACCCATCTTGGTAATGTAGTCAGAAATGTAGAACATTGCAGCCTTGGCACTCATACCAGACAGTATACATTTCAGGTCATGGTTATGATGGCAATAAACAAGAATGTACCAGTTGTTATAGTTGACATTGCCATCTTAACATAAAAAGAATACAGAGTTAGTTTCAGGATCAAAATATGAAGCTTCAATGATTTCATGGGGGAAGAAGAACCGGCATTTGCCTTCATTACCATACTTGTGACAGACTGGTTGGCATTGATGATGCTGTAAAACCTCACCACACTTTTTTACTTCTGTTGTGAAGATTGACTTCCATTCTTTCAACTCAATGTCTGTTGCACCCTCAGATGCCGGTGGTCTAGGTGGTCGTTTGACACAAGGTTCAAATTTAGGATCGATTGGGGTTTTAATATCCAGCAAATGATGTTGTATAATGTCCTCAAAGAATGCGAAAAAGTGTCTCTGATAATCGTCATCGTGTAGTCGCCGATGAATTTCAGCTGGATTTGCACCACCTTTCAATCACAGAAGGAAGTGGCCATGAAGAGAACCCCTTTCTATGTATTCAGTGGTTCCATAGAAAACTTGTAAATGACTGAAAAGACCACCCTCTGGTGATGATTGCCACTTTTTGTAATCCCATCCTAGTAAGTATTCAAAACAACAGCATACAGAAAACTCAAAAAACTCAGCTGCAGCCACAGGGTCCTGAGCAAGATGGATAGCACAATGACGGGCTGAAACGAGCTGAGGAAATCACTCAGATAAGTCAACGGTCTGGTCACCAAACATGACTTGAAAGATAGGACCATGAGCGACACTCGGATTGAATGTAAAGAAAAGATGAGGCAGACCAAAGTAGCCATAGTAACTATGAATCTCATTACGGGTATAGATTTTCGAAGCTTCTGATCCTGAGATGTGTACGGAGATGGTGCTGACATGCTGCAAGAGACTGAAGGCATTTTTTTCCTCAGTAGACATATCCATGATTTTGTGTTCTTGTTCAAGACGTGAGGCAACATGGTTCAATATGTCAGGCGAAATTCTAGTGAGCTTCTCAGCAATCCAATGAAAGTTCGACTTCTTGCACATTAACCCAGTGTAAAGGTGAGCTAAATGGCATTGGTGAATATTTAGCATGACAAAAAGAAAGCTGTGATGGTACCGAAACAATTGATTGGGAATATTGAGCAAATATTGAGCTTGCTGTTGAAACGATAGAGGTGTTGCCCGTTTTTTGTCTTCAAATCCACCAATCCCATATGGAAACAGAGTCGAGTACAATCCAGGAAAGAGATTGGGGTTGTTGTACTCCCTGATGGCTTGTGATCCCCGGTGAATGATGAGATCGGGAATTGACAACGAACTTGAACGAGGAACAAGATTCCTAAGTGCTAAAGCAGTAAATGTATGACCACTAATCTTAACACTATCCAGGTCGGAAACACTCATCTTTTCCAAGAGCATGACAGGGCTTGAATCGTCTTCAGAAGGTGGCTGGTTGCTTTCTTGATGTACAAGTGTAGCCAGATGGTCTTCGAACCCAGCTGTTTTCTCCTGGAACACCCTTTGCACATCCAATTCATGATCTTCAGCAACATGATCTGCAAGTCCTGGAATGATGTTGTTTTTAGAATAGAGCTCAGCAATGTCTGAATCAAGAGGTATATTAGCATACAATCGGTTATGATGTTTGAGCCAGAGTAAGAAAGCCCAGATTTTAGCCTTTCATACACAAAATACAGTACCAAGCTGCTTTGGATCGAATTTTCCAGGACCAATAAAAATGACACTTAAAAGACCAGTCACATCTGCAGGTGTCCGCAGTAAGACCGAGGCAGTAGATATGAGATTCATATTGTGAGCACATGTGTTTCCATGGAAAACCTTGGGCTGTGAAGGGTCAGAAGACTAGAACAGTCGTGTGACATGTGCAGTAGTACAATATATCACACAGATTTTCTCTTCAACCCATGTGAGATTGGAGAACATGGCAGGCAACTCTCCCTGATAGAGACCGTTGGCAAGCGCAAAGCAAGGGATCTTCTGTTTGGATAGATCAGTAATACAATCACCACAGATGGTAAGCTTGGCTTGATCCATCTGATCACAAACAATGCCATGATGATCTAGCATCAATTCATTGAGAGCAGGGTTAATGTAGTTGAAATTCGGTGACAAACACTGGACCACACATTTACTGATGATGAATGAATCACACAATCAAAGAATGTCCAGGTCAAGGTGCTCATTATCTGACAAATCGTATGTACCCACATTGCATTGATATTGACCACACACAGCACACATGAGTGGCTTGGTCCACATTGATCCTTCATAATACTGGTTGAGACAGTCAAGAACAATGTTTGGAGGGACAACATTGGGCCACTCACAGTCATACTGTTCTGAGGCCTGTTGAGCAGCAGTAACACTTTCTACTTTGTTCTTTCGCCTGGCAATCTTAAGCTCATCAGCCTTGCAAACCGGGGGTGACATCAACAATGTATTGATGATGATCTGGCCATATTCATGCTCAAGTATCTTCACAACATAGTAACTGTCTGGCTCAGATGTGGATGGCAAGCTCGTAGTAGGAAAGTAAGTGAGATAAATGTCACACACCATATTTGCACCAGCATACACCAAAAATCAAAGATGCTGAAGTAGGTGTTGTATCAATCCAATGCATGTTCTACAGCGAGAATGACCAATGACTGATGGACGACCCTCAGGAATTAGACATACAATTGACTCACTTATAGTCTCCATTGATAGTTTGTGAAGTCGTTTTACCAGATCATCCTGAGACAACGCTGCCCACTCAACACAAGGGACATGATGGCACACAACATCATCACTAAAGGCATATACAGGGTCTGGTGCATCAGCAAATTAGCAAATCCCTTATTTAAACTTAACCGTGCTTTCGGCAACTTTTCAGGCCGCCAGAAAGTGGATTAGTGAGCTAAGCCGAGCTAAGTCAAACAAAGTCAATGACCCACATCTTTCAAGAAATTGAACTAAGCAAATTTGCTGTATAAGTTACGACAAGCTGTCATAAGGCCGTCACA
>JBBPRG010000304.1:0-14854 GCA_038092895.1 Chalciporus pseudorubinellus | reverse complement strand
TATCCTGCTACTCAGTCTCCGTGTTTCGAAACCGTCGCTGTACAATTATCTGCCATGCTATTTCACCATTGTCGATGTCTGCATACTAATACCTTTATTGCCGTTTATAGAAGACTTGTCTCTAAGTATTGGGTGATGGTCCGTGCGCGGCGTCGAAAGAGTATATAAACCCGCGGGGGACATTTTGGATCCTTACCACTCTGGCCTTTTGGCTTAGATCAAGTGTAGTATCTGTTCTTAATAGTTTAACCACTATTATGAGGGCACTGCCCTCATTTTCTGGTTATCAAATTTTTGCCGCCCTTGTCCCCCGCGAGCTCTGCTTGCAACTCCGGGGGCGTGATGACCTTGCCACTGCAGTACCGGCTTGTGTCGTCGGGGGATCTTCCCCTCGCTTTTGCCGTAGCTTTGTCTTCTCTTTGCTGTGTCTCCACTTGATGTCACTGGACACCAACCCGGACCATAGCAAACAGAATTCGGAGTGTACACTGTAACTTCCCTTCAGTGTTTCATTACCTTGTTTACAAGTATCAGTTGCCTTACTACTAGATTTCAACACCAAAACCAAAATTCACTAATCAATTCTATGTTTTGGTGGTTCAAAAGAAGGGCGCGACGATCAATCGAGCGCAGAAGCGTGAAATTCAGTTTATAGGCTCTGATTAGACAGCTCGCCGACAATGATCCTTTCACTGAAAGAATACAGGACTCAGGAGTCTTCTCTGACAGATATGCACCGTCATTCTGGCTGTTTTGAGCGCCCATTCCTGTTCCATTGCCACAGAGTTTTGCCGCAGGCATGGATGTGATTCCTCTCAATAGGATGTCATCATGATGGTGTATGTACTTGATGCCAGTGGAGCTTTCAAGGGCTATCAGCGTTCTGGCTGAAGCTTGACAAAACTAAGTTACCTCGCGGACCGTTCAAACGAGGCGAGCTGCGGCCGCTTCTACTTGAAACGACACAGTTAAGGGGAGAATTGTGGCTGTGAGGGACCAAAAAAATCGCCGTGGAAAAGTCATACTTAACACGGAAAGAAAATATTCGTAAACAAGGTTTCTGCCGAAGTTCGGCAACACATCTAGGAAAGCGACATCGTGGTCTGTTCGCTTTGGAAAGTTTATCTAGATCTGAATGTTCGCAACCCGTGGCGTCTCCAAATGTAGTTTATATTTTGGCCCCACAATTTGCCTCTTGGACTCTGTCTCTTCGCTTCATTTCCACTATCGATCACTGACATGGCCGTGTTCAGTATATTGGATTTTTTCCGCGAGCAACGGAGATCCCTTCCCCGGCCCAATGCGATTGGTGATGTCAGTTCGAATGTGTTCATTGTAACAGGCTCGAATGTTGGGTTGGGTTTCGAGGCGTCGGTTCACCTGGCCAAGATGAAGCCCAGGTTGCTTCTTGCAACCAGTAGGGACTTGACTAAGTGTGAATACACTCGTGAATGTAAGTACACAGTGAAGTTGCAGCCAACATGACTGACAGCATTTTCGATAACACATGAAGCCATTCTCGAGAGAGTAGCCGCAGACTCAGCGGCTGAAGGTAGTCTGGAAGTGGCAGCCTGGCCACTCGACTTAAGCACCTTTGAAAATGTATGTTCCTTCGTGGATAAATTCGAAGCTGAGGGGAACGGGAAGTTGGATGCGATCATTGCTAATGCTGGAATGGCTACTCTCGATTATACTCAAACGCAAGACGGATGGGAAATGACGTGCTTGCATTTCTGTTTCTCTTCTAACGTTAGTTTCTGATTTATCCCATAGGCTCCAAGTCAATTATCTCTCCACTGCGTTGCTCAGCATCTTGCTCTTGCCGTGCTTGGTGAACTCTTCCACAACAGATTCACCGTCACGCTTAGTTTTGGTGTCAAGCCTCGGGCATTATATCGGTGCTTCTAGCTTGAAGGAAGTAGACACCTGGGACAACATCCTTGAGACCATCAACAGCGAGAAATTTGGCTCCGGGTTTGTCACTTTCATATTCATTGAAATATGACTGAAATGTTTTTGTTACAGTGACAATCGCTATAATGTCTCGAAACGTGAGCCTCATCTATGTTCTGCGAGATTGCGGCGAAGAATCAGCTCACTTGTCTCAAATGCTTAGTCTTGGAGGTTATATTCATTCGGGAACTTGCAGCGCGCCTTCCTGACCCTACACCTGTTGTTGCCTCCACGGTAAACCCAGGATATTGCGATTCGAGCCTATTCCGTTCTATGGAGAAAAAATGGTTCTTTCGCTCCATTCACTCGACTCTCAAATGGCTGTTATCCGTGCGATCGGCGGAGGAGGGTAGCAGGACGCTGGTTCATGCGGCAATTGCTGGTGAAGAACGCTCGATGCATGGTCGATACCTTTCTAGTTGCAAGATCACCGAGGAGAGCGATTTCCTCTTCACTCCTCAAGGGAAGGCGTTTTCTGCCAAACTCTGGGTGAGGAATGCAATCTTTGTGTTTCTGGGTTGTTTTATCTCACTGTTTGGGAATGACCATAGGATGAGACTATTTCAGTTTTATCTCAGGTCGATGGTCGAGTCTCGGAGATAGTTTCAAAGTACTTGCAGGTAGTATGACGATGTTGGAAGTGGTTTCTGTTCTCATGTCATTCCTGTGAGCTGTCGTGTGGTTCGCGTCACGGTCACGTTATGTCAAAGTCAGTCTGCCACGTGATCGAACGCGTCGCGTGGTTGCAAATAAATAGCAACATCCATTGAACACTTGCCTTGCAAAAATAACGAACCAACAACAACTAACGACATCCGATGCCCCCACTCCGCGCCTCGCAAATCGAACAAGAACGTGCTGAATACCGTGCGAGCATTGCAGAGGCCCTCGAGGAAGATGAAGACCCACTCGCAGCTTACGACGACTACATCAAGTGGACATCGCGGTCTTTTGCCGAGAACGATCCTTCCTCAGGTCTTATCCAACTACTTGAGGAAGCTACCAGGAAATTCAAGGATGACAAGCGTTACAGCGGCGATCTGCGATATCTGAAACTTTGGTGTTCGTACGCCAAAATGGTTGAGAAACCGACCCAGGTGTATTCATATTTGGTGAAGAAGGAGATCGGATGTGTCTATGGGTTACTGTGGGAAGAGTATGCTCTTACATTCGAAAAGGAGGGACGGTGCGACTCCAAAAACGGTTAGAATTCACAGAAAACTTACCTTCTGACTCAGACGCACAGACGCCGACAAAGTATTTCGCACTGGCATATCTCGTAGTGCGAGGCCCATCGAACGACTCAAGAAACGATACCGTGACTTCCAATCTCGTCCGTCTTCGAAACCTCAGTCTGCTTCTTTCAAGTCCAGCGGAAATGCGGAGGTAGATGCTCTCAGGCGGAATCCGTTCAAGAATTATGATCCACCACCCGCGGCTTCTTCGTCATCAAAGCCATCCACGTCATCATCCACTGCTCCTGCGAGCTCCTCGAATACATCCAGTCCTCATGGCCGCTATGCCCATATGCTTGCTCCCCCTGCCCCGGGACGTCGACCCGAGAAGCTTCGCTTCGATCTCTCGCTTTTGTTCACGTCTTCTGGCGTTGAGTACTCAGCCCAGGAAGTGCGTGCTCGCTCGATGGGTCTTCTGGGCAAAAAGTGGGGTCCCCCGCCTGCTTCGGAGCTGCGTGACTCTTCGTCCGGCGCTACCAGGGTAAACTTCAATGACGATGGCTCGAGAAGTACGCAAAATATGGGTGCCACTGCAGGAGGCAAGCGGAAGGCTGCCAACGTCGTCAGTGCGAGTGAACCCACGGTCACGATTAACACGAAGGAGGCATTGGCAGACGTCTTTGGCATGTACAACTCTCCGGACAAGACAGTCAAACGTGCCGTGCCGGGCAGCAAGCATGCACCTGTACGAAAAATCGAGCCGATAGGTGCCCGCAAACCTGCTGTCGAATCGAACGTGGAGGCCCCTCGTCCCCCGTCGCAAAATGAGAACGCGAAAGTACCAGCCCCAGGTGAATGCTGAGTACGTTTTACTTTTGACTGTATGCTGAGGTGTTGTTCTTTGCAGCGTTCAAGCCATTTGTCGATGAAAACGCACCGCGCAAGGAAAAATCTGCTCCTGCACCAAAGGTAAGTGTATATTAGTTTTTAATCAGGACACCATGGTTGCTCACGCATACATGCACCCATCGTGCTGGAACTTGCTAGTTCAAACCGTTCGTCGACGAACCTAAGCAAGCCTCGGCCGCCCCTACTACAGAGGCAGGGCGTCGGGGGCTCTCCATCAAAGACGCAGGGAAAGACAGCCCTGCAAATCCCCCCGCAACTACAAAAACATCACCTCCCAACGCAACCAAACCGCCTCTTCTCAAACCTATCTCAGAAGAACCACAGGGGCTACCTGTCTTCTCCAAGCCCTTCACACCTGTCTCGCAGAAGGAGCCACTCGTCCGGCCTTCACAGACGAAGATCAGTCCTGACGCGAAGGAGAATCAAGGGCAGACACAACCACCTTCTCAGACATTCGTCCCCTTTGTTGACTCGAAGACACCATTCAAGGTGTTTTCTCGTCCGCCCGGCCAAGGACAAGGGGAGAATGCGGTTTTTGGTTCCGGCGGGGGAAGCGTATTCACACCAAAGCCTTCCTCAGTGGCGACTCCTGCAGGCTCAGGCACATTCAAGCCTTTCGTTGACAATGCGCAACCCGTCGTGACCCCAGCTTCGACGAGGAAAGCGAACGCGCTGCAGCCTCGTGCAGTGCCTATCCCGCCCATAATTGAGGAGGCGTTCACGGATGAGTCGAGCGAAGCTGATGCGGCTGGAGACGCTGATGCAGAGGAAGCCAACGCCGTCAGTAGCAGCAGTCGCAGCGGCTTTTCAGAAAGCGAGGACGGCTACGCGTTCGAGGATGGCGGAGCAGACGCGGAGATGGAAGCTGCGGTGGTGTCGTCGAGCGATAGCCAGTTCGACGAAGACGAAGCCTACCACGAACACGCACAGGAGGAACAGGGTTACGTCGACGAAGATGCATTCAGGGGCGAAGGTGACGCAGATGAGGATGAGGAAGATTATCGTCCACCATTGGGAGGGAGATTTGGACGGATCAACGTCATGACACCCATCACTGAACGGACTTGCGAGTTTAGCACGAGGGGATTCCCGACGCCAACAAGCACCACACGACCTAGAGATGGGAGGGAACGGAGACTGAGCGAAGAACATGACCAGAGAGAACAGAACGGACGCGAAAGTGGGCGATATGCTCTGGAGGTAGCAGAGAAGCTGGCTAGGGAGGTACGCGAACAGAGTGAAGATGATGAAGATTACGACATGCGCAATGGCGTTCGGTCAAGCGACCTTCAGACCGTCGAGGAACGCACGGGAACACTTAGCCTTTCAGACTCCCTGGCTGTCATGTCGGCGTTCAGACCACCAAATCCCTGTGTCCCCACGGATCCCCAGATCATTTCCACTCTGCTCTCTCTTTTGCCTGCTGACGCCGACTTCTATGATCTAAGGGCCCAAGATGGGGGCATGCTGGATGGATTGCAGCGGTATGTGGCGAAGAAGGCAAGAAAGAGTGGGAAAGGCTCGGACGATGATGATGGAATGTTGGTCACTCTCGAAGGAAGGAAGCTTAGAGTGTTGGAAAAGCTTGGAGAAGGGGGATTTGGCACTGTGTTTTCTGCACGCGATGTCACTAAATCTGGTGACGGGAATCTCACAGAAGATCTCGACCTCGACGAAGATGAAGAGGAGGACGAGGAGAGCTCGATGCTTGCACTGAAGGTCGTGAAACCTCGCAATTTTTGGGAATTCCATGTTCTTCGACGCATTCACAGAGCACTCCCCGCCTCATTACGTCGCTCGATAATCCTGCCCCATGCGCTCTATGCTTACCGCGACGAATCACATCTCCTCCTCGAGCTCTGTCCCCACGGTACCCTTTTGGACGCTGTGAACCGCGCTGGTCCAGCAGGCATTTCGCAACAAGGGGCTTGCCTAGACGAACTCTTGGTATTCTTCTTCACCATTGAGCTTTTGCGTTTCCTGGAAGGGATGCATTCCGTCGGGTTCATCCACGGAGACCTTAAAATCGACAATTGTCTACTTCGCCTCGAAGAGCTCCCAAAAGGGGCATCCTCATTGTCTGGTACTTACCAGCCCTCTGGAGAGGGCGGTTGGATGTACCGAGGTATCAAAGTCATCGATTTTGGACGGACTATCGACACGACACTCTTCCCTGCACGCCACAGTCAACAATTCGTTGCTGACTGGCCTGCAGACGACCGGGATTGCTTCGAGATTCGCGAGGGACGGCCCTGGACGTACCAGACAGACTATTTCGGTCTGGCTGGGATCGTGTACTGCATGTTATTTGGCAAGTACATCGAGGCATCGTCCGTGACACTTGCTCCCGAGTCGACGGATTCGGAACCGATCTACAAGATCGCTACACCGTTCAAACGGTATTGGCAGGCAGATATATTGACGCGGTTGTTTGACATGCTGCTCAATCCCACTCGGGTGAGGGAGGACAGGAGCTTGCCAATCTGTGACGAGATGGCACGTATTCGGGTGGAGATGGAGGGGTGGTTGCAGAGAAATTGTAATCGGAGCAGTAATACGCTCAAGGGGCTACTGAAGAAGATTGAGCTTTGTGCATACACGCAGTAGCTTAGCTTGAAGGTAGTCTTCGGGGACGATGTATATGTTGAGGATGTTTTGTACACCATGATATCATTTCCTCCCTCGGACCAAATACGTCCAAATCAGACGTGACGTAGATGAGATAAGAACAACATTCAAGCCGACTAGATTCGGCGAACACTCACATCGCATTCTACTAAACATTGGTATTCCACAAGAAGCCTCTATGCATACTCATAGACCTCACCCCCATCTCTCTATCCCACACGAAACGCGTCGTCCAGTCAATCAGATCCCACCAAGCGTCGATGTCTACTCGCCGGATGCATTCGAGCCTGGCCATGCAGCAGATGGTCTGAATCAATGGCACGCGACACCAGCTGCACGCAATCACACAAACAGGCTTAGCGTTCAACCTCAATCGCTTGGCCGTCCTCGCAGCGCGCTCGAGTTCGCGCCTCCCACTATCACCCATCCCGACACAGACATACACAGATCGGCGTCTCAGCGGTCGGCCATTCGTCCACATCACCATCGATCGAATTGGTCCGAGAGCGGTCGTCCTTCAGAAGAAGACTATGATTCCAGACTTGAAGCCACCTCGCCCTACTCCCCTTCGTTCAACCTTTCCGCAGATGAGGTGGGGTTTTCATTGTAGGGATTGAACAAGATGTCCTCAATCCGCATTGTAGATGGACTTCAAGGTCAACATGTTGTCTCGAGAGTTGTCCAATATGACGTGCGCGGTTCGCCCTCTTCATTTGCGAATAGTGGCTAAAATTATGATTTTTGTAGCCTTCAGTCAGAGGAAGGTCTTCGACGATTCCAGCATGGCGAGTTGGCAGAGAAAGACGAGGAGTGGCATCACCTTGTTCCGGCTGAAGCGCGCGAAGCCCTTGGAAAGCGGGAGGTCGAGCGACAATCTGTGCTCTTTGAGGTGTTCAAGTCAGAGCGAGACTATGTCTCTGACCTCAACCTCATCAACGAGGTAGTGTAACCACTGCCTTTCCTTTTTCTCGGACTTACGTACATTGCAGGTTTTCATCAAACCCTTGAATTCGGCTTCGCCATCAATACTAGGTGACACGAATCGGCATCAAAACTTTATGTCCACTGTCTTTTGGAATCTGGATCAAATTCGTTTACGTCACGAACGCATGTTGACTGCATTGTTTGAAAGGCAGATGGAACAGCACCCGCTTGTTCAAAGTGTAACGGATATCGTTCTAGAAGGTGGATTACTTCCCACTCTCCATAGTCTTGAGATTGAGCTCAACCTACGTCAGCCGCTTTCCAATTCCAGTCAGACTATGAATCTTACATCAAACATTACCCACTTTCCGAGCAACGACACCGCACGGAACTAAATTACAGCAAACGCTATCAGGAATTTATGCAACAATGCTCGCATGATCCACGCGTCAAAAAACGAGACTTGATAACATTCCTCTCGCGACCTGTGACGCGTCTTCCCCGCCTTAATCTCATCCTTGAGCATCTCCATAAATTGACCGACACTGACCACCCCGACTCTGAAGATCTCCCTTTGGTTCTATCTATTCTGAACGACTTTCTCAAGAGTACCCAACCTGGAATTGAGGCTGCGGAGAACAAGGTCAAATTTTGGGATCTATGCGAGAGTTTAGTGTTTAACAAAGGAGAAATCATCGTAAAAGCAGTTTTCATTCTAGCCCCTTCACGTATTGATCATTCTTATCCCCAGGAACTAGACTGGTACAGTGACAATCGTTCGCTCATCTATGCCGGAACTTTGGCTCGCAGGTCCAAATCAGACATGGATTGGAATCCTTGGTTCGAGCTGTATATCGCATTACTAGACAACTTTTGTAAGTCCCCCCGCTGGGTAAACGTTATCTTGCTGATTGCTTCATAGTGCTCATAACGAAGGAGGAGAAACGGGGAGGTGTTGTAAAACGCTTGGTTGTGTCTCGGGTAAGTCACCCTTGTATTCTTGAGGAAGCTGTGGTATAGATGTCAAGTCTAGCCGATCCCGTTAGAATATCTCAAGCTTGGAAGCTTTGATGACCCTCCAGAGAGCAGGAAAGAACGTGTTGAAGAAGGTAGCATTTTAGACAGCTTTCGTGGTGCCCATCGCTCGGTTTACCCTTTCACGATCTACCATGCCGCTGAAAAACTCACCCGGAGATACACACTGTACGCACCATCCGAATCAATCAGAGAAAAGTGGCGAGACGCTCTGGTAAAATGGAAGGCAGTTGACGACGTTCGACGCGAGGCAAATCAGGTATTGTTAATGTTCCAGTTCCCAATATAAGCTTCTCTGAGACATTATAATGCAGTGGTTCGTACCCCAGGTCGTGGACGACGGCGCTTTTCGGGTTCCAGGTGCTAGGATGATCCGACAACCCAAAAAGCCACCATCCGGCAGAGTCATTCAGGCGGTGTCTTTTGGTATGTGCAACTCATCTGAAGGACTATCCATTTGCTGACAATTATTAGTTGCTAGTGGAGGTAAAACATTCATGGCGGTGGCTTGCTCCTCGGGCATCTTCGTGGGTCGTCGGGGTGAAAGTATGCACTTTCGTCTTTGTAGCATCACAATCCTCTGACTGTCGACTCCAGTTTACCGAAAAATGCTATCCTTTGACAATGCCAAGAGTGTCATCGTGCTTCAGGAATTCAACAAGATCATCATCCACCATGAGAATTACCTCCTATCCTATTCGCTGGATATCCTCGCAAGAGTTTCGCAATATCAGTCGCCGGCAAGTAGTCTCGACGCATCCCTTGAAACAATCGCAGGTCAGTCTGGAAATGTCGTCTGCTGCCAGGCTGGCCAGATGGGAGACAAGACAGTTCGTAAGAATCCTTTCCTTTCTCTGCAGGTTCGATCTAATTAGGATTACGCAAGTCGTTTATGCCGTCAAGTCCTTCATGCAAGTCACCGTCTATACAATGGAGGCCTGTTACCCTTCTGAGATTCGCGCCACATCTCCGCGAACACAGTCGATAGGCATGCTTTCCTTCAGGCCTTATGGTGAAGTATGGGTGTTTCACTCATTAACATATAAAGATTGACTCAAGTTTTCATTTTTAAGCCCTTGTATGTCCCGAAAGATGCATTCTCGGTTATGCCACTGGCTAAGACTATCGGCATTTGTACGGAGCGAGGCATTGTCATCGCCAGCCCAAGCAGGTATGTGTGTGAACTCTTTTCGGAAACATCTGGCTCACAATGTACCTCTAGCTCTGTCGTTATCGTTGTCCCGGACTTTAGTAATGCCTCCCATGATCCTAACATAGAAGACCTAAAAGCGCGTTGCGAGACTGCTAAACCTCTTGGCTTGGTCAGGCATACCGCAACGGAACTGATGGTCATCTACGATAGTAAGTGACACCACTTATCCATTGACGGTGACTGTGCCGACTCGTTCTTGATTCACAGCGATGGGTTGTTATGTCACTAAATACGGTCAACCAACGCGTGATGCCACGTTTATTCGCTGGGAGACTAAAGCCACTGCCTTCATACACCGCGCGCCAAACATCCTTCTTTTTTCGTCGGACTTTATTGAAATTAGGGATGTGCAAACAGGGATGCTCAAACAAGTGATAGAGGCCGTGGATATCCGTCTTCTGATCCAGACCCCCAGCTTCCGCGGTCCCTTGTACGTCGCCATGCGAGGAAACAAGGATGACGAAGACGGGGTGAGCGATCGGATCGTCGAGCTGGTGGAAACTGAGGAAATTACGAAAACGCCTACTTCGGGAGGGTATAAAGCTACGGAGAGTATGTGGGATGAATGGGATATGTAATTTGATTCTTGGATACAGTTACATTGGGCTACTCTTCCTATGGAATCTGGATTGGGGGGGAGTGTTGGATAAGGGGTAAATTATGCTTCATAAAGCTGCTTTCGAAGACGTGTATGCACAAATGTTATGGGATTATAGTACAATGGAAAGTATAGTACAATGGAAAGTATCAACTTTAACCAATTCATCTACATGGAACCCATCACCTTGCCCAGAAATTTACCCAGAGAAACCCACCACCTTGCCCAGAAAAACCCATCACCGCCAAGAAATTATTCACATTCAGCTCGACACGACTATCGTATTGGCAGGTTGCATTTCCCTCGCTTGCATAGGCAACTGCACTGATAACACTTGAGCGTACCATCTCGCATGGTGAATGCCTATGACGATGGGTGGCAAGGCGCACACCAACAGGACACCTGCAGCAAGCACAGGCGATTTTACGGCGAGAGCGAGCTCGACGATAGCCATACAGAATATTCCAAGAAGCGGTACGACGTGCAAAAATCTAGAGAGCGCTGGGCTGTCCTGAGGGAAACGAAGCTCGTGGCAGGAAAGACGGGAACGGACAGTCGGAGGAACTTACATGGAGGAGACTGTTGCTTATGGCGAGATGGAGGGTGATGGTGTAGATGATGAGCGAGAGCGTCATTGCCCCTAGCGCGTTGGATGCTGAAACAGCATGCACTCTGCGCTACTTGTTAGCAATGCGCCGAGATGGCGAAGAAGATGACGAACGTGAGGAACGCCATGAGCTGTAGATGAGGGAATTCGTCAGTCATAGGCAGGATCAGCAAGCGAAAATACATACCAAATTCAGGCAAATCTTGCGCAAGTCCTCCAGCTCTCTCGTGAGCTCAAGAGAATAGGGGGACTCGTTTTCCGAGCGGGCTAGCGTAGTACGAGCTAGCATGCCGAGGATGGGGATGTTGCGGAATGGCATGGTAGAAGTAAATTGGAGACGTCATTTGCAAAGGACCTCCTTAAATATGCATGGATATATACGTAGAGAGTGGGGACGAAACGCTGAACGCGCCTGAGGAATTTTGGGCGAAATTGAACATCGAAAAATGAGCAATAGGCTGTCAGTCCAGACCTTGCGGTGCGATAGAAGGATTATGCGAAACGAGATATCTCAGTCTCGAACGCGCTGAAAGTGGTAGAACAGCAAAATCGAAGATGTCCACGACCTCGATCCGGGGAGATGGCTCGCGAAGCAGGAAGTTACGGAAACCCGAGCAGTAACTTGTTGGCATCGACCAGTCCAGAGTTGAGACAATATCTAGTGGATGACGAATCAGCACGTCAAAATGCACGGATTTGGTTCACGACTACCAATAGGATGGCAATCTGCTGTGCGTTGCCTGGAGCAAGCACCGGTCGGTATGTTAGCAACGCTGAGGGAAGCGACTAGGGTCTCGACCCTCAGCTAAGCGCGAACGCTCACAGGATGCTCTAGCTTCAGGCACCCTACAAGGGTAGGTCTAGACCACCTTACGGAACAGAGGATGAAAGAGGGCACGGAAATAAGACTGTGGGGTATATCCTGATTCCTGCAGTATCTCACCGCGATTTACCCAGGAACTCGAGCATGAAATGTTCACCTCTCCCAGTCTCTAGATAACAAGCCGTGGCGACGTTGCTTTAGGCAGTGTCTGAAAGGAGAAATAGGCAAAGGCTGCCCGCAAACTGTGACAATGTGAGGTTGAAGAATTCTTCTCTCAGCATAATTAGCAACCACACACACCTTTGGATGAGATCCAACGCCGGCCTTTCTGGATTGCCGCAGGTCCAAGGAGTCTAAACATATGATCCTCAGCACGGACAAAGAGTCGCGACATGTGTGCAAGGATCATACCTGACGAATTGAACAGTGAACACCTTCCGCGTTGTGGTATCGACGCCTTTCCTGCGCTACTCCCACCAAACTCCCAACTAGCGGGGTAAAAAGTGGATTGTATGGTCCACCCACCAGCCGAGTCAGAAGGAAGATAGCCCACGGGATCCGAGTCAGCCAGCGGCCCTGGTTGGCTGGTGCTCCATTGTGTTAGAAAAGAAACGGCACCACAAGGGTCGTGATCAATGATCACATCGAGTCAAATTTACATTTTGTTCTGTTTCGATGGAAAATCCATTCAACGGGACTAGATTCAGATGACACTAACCTGCCCGTACAAAGGGGCTATGGTGTGTGGGGGAATATATACAGAGATGCGCCAAACTTGTAGCGGGGCGTTGCAACTTATTAGACACGTGGACTGCATCACAAGGAGACGAGCTCACACAGAGTCAGACGCGCCGACTTATATTTGTTTGGCGATTTGTTTGGCTAGCATCTATATGTCGAGTCGTGTCTTGACTCTTGCACCTGAATTTGCAGGGCTGAGCCCGCGTCTTGTTAGTCCTGGATCTGTGATTCGGTCAGTCCGATTTCCTTGATTTCATACCATCAACTGACTCGCTTGTTTTTATAGCTTGTCGGTGCTGTGACTCATCCCTAACCAGCCTGACGATAATCTCGCCACGTGGTGCTTGTAGTCCTCACTTAAAAGTGTCTCAATCATCCCTCGTCTCAATCTCCCAGCTCACGCTTCATCAGATGAGCCGGTTCTCTTGCCAAGAAGACGAGGACCAGGATTCTCTTTTTGGCTCCCCACCGCCTTCCCCAACCAGAGGTAGGTCACCATCCCAGGAGACCTCCACCAGAGAAGAAGAATCAAGCCTCGGAGTTGCCATCTCGAGCACGGGCACTGGCGTGAATGTTCCCAGAAAAAATGTGGGGACCATTGCACTTCCTGGTTCCCATATGTCATGTGCTGAACTACCGGCCAATCTCCCAGCTTCAAGCCTGTCACTTCCCCTTCCTGGCTCAAGTCAAGATTCGCATAGCGTCCTTCGGTCCAGCGTCGCTGGAACACCCGAGGCATTGCTACCACGTGCTGGCTCAGTTCCTTTGAGGCCATTATCCACAACTAGCTCTGCCACTTCTGCTTCCACATCCACCAGGAAGCGGAAAGTGACCAAAGCCAGGTCTACCGTGTCAGCTCCACCCCTTCCACCCATTACACTTCCGGGACCAAACGAGCCGACTCCACCGAACTTCCTTCGCTCGCAATCTGCCCTACTTGGCCGCGCGGGTCTGGTAGGTTCTGTTAAGCCTGCAAAGCTGCACACACACGAACGTCCATCTGCACACCTATCTCGCTCAGAGACCCCCATTCGTGGTACAACACCAACCCATCCGATCGTGCTTGACGATGATCAAGACAATCCCCAAGTCAGAAAACGCCCAAGCAGTCAAACCCAATTGCCTCGGCGCCTTGATCAACTCGATTCAGAGGTATTACGAGCAAATACTTTGAATTCGCTTGCGAAAGAAAAGAATACTCTTCCCGTACTTGAGTCCCTCATTAAGTTGCTCGGAGGCGAGCCGCAACGACCCCCGCCCTCGCACCCACCACCTCAGCCTTTCGCGCGACCCTATGGACACGGCATCTTTACTACAGACTCTCCTTCTACGCCATCAGTCACAGCCCCAAAGCGTCGGAAACTCAAGCACGTGCCAGCCGGAGCGGCAGATTGGGACGTTCCTTTCCCGTTCGCACCTGGTGAAGGCCCTGAGGCATATCGCGATACATGGGCACGGGACAGGGCTAAACAACTCGCAACCCAGTTGCTCGAACTTGTGCAGGGTGCCACTAAAAGGGCTGCTATCAAGACGGCGAAGAGCGGTGTGCAGAGGGGTCGAGGAAAAACGCCTGAAGCACGGACTAGCGATCGGTTGTCCCGAGACACGTCTGTCGAGACCCAGGGAGAGCAAAGTGGGCACACGCAGACAGCTCCTTCTGAGTCTGCAAAGTCCACCGGCTCGGCCGGAGAGAGCACCATACCTGATGGTGTAACTGCTGCAGTGACGGTGGACAGTCTAGACGACTTCCTGCGTTCTCTGCAAATTCCGGACACAATACGCTCGACGTCAACTCCAGGTCCATCTGCCAGCTCATCTGGCATGGCAGAAGGTGTTACTCCGGGGCCGGAACCCTTGGACTATGCAGCGTTCGAAGAATGGCTATTCCAACTCCAACAGTTCATCCCCGATGCGCCTACTCCTGATTCGGACTGGAGTACTCGCCAATGTTTGGACTCCTCCACGTCTAGCCGTTCATCCAGTATCCCCGCTCCTACTCGCGATACCTCTCAAGCTCCACATATGATACGTGACGATGCTATCGATCCCACTCTACTAGCCATCTCTTACGCTACCACCCAAACACACACCGCAATTCCATCGACATCCACGCTTGCATGCATCGATACCCAAATGTCAATGTCAGACATCGCATCCCCATCTCCAGCTCTTACCCACTCTCCACGCACGTCGTTGAGTTCCTTCACAGAACCGCTTACGCCACTCTTGGACACATTCACCGAGGTGC